>CAIGRO010007590.1:0-11840 GCA_903798355.1 Fraxinus baroniana
AATATTGACAATTTGCAAGTTCCATCTATCAGTTTATAGGTGCAATGTCTGGCGAACTACTCCTTTTATATACTAATATAATATTCTGAATTTTTCAAGAACTGTCCTCATCTTGTAAAGTAATTATTGTTGATGACTTGTCCAGGAATTTAGTTACCTGCGTAGGCAATGGATAATAATTTTGATTAGTTCCTACTTCCTAACCTCGGTCATGTCATAGCTCCCATGTATAACATAAAACTAAATAAACAATTACCATTTTCGCCGGCCCTATCACTGTTTTTATCCATAACTGAGTATACATAAAACTAAATAAACAATTACCATTTTTCCCCGGCCCTATCACTGTTTTTATCCATAACTGAGTATCTTATGTACTTCTTTGCAGTGGATGAAATGTACCTTGCTTCTCTTATCAACAAAGTGCGAGAAGTTTTCACCAAAGGGACCACAGATCCTACTGCTCTTCGAGCTGAAACTATTCTTAAAATGGCGACTATAAATGGTGCAAAATCTATACTCTGGGATAAAGAAATAGGGTCACTTGAGGTTGGAAAAAAGGTGAGTCCTTTTTTCCTAATCTGTTATCTAGTCAAATAGATATTTTCCGTGCTTTAGGTGGTACTCATTCTTGAATGTGGCAAGGTAGACCTACTTTTATAAAATTCTCCACCCAACTGGTCGACATTTGGCTATACCTTGATTGACACATTTTGGTATTAGTCTTTTTCTGACAATGTTTGCATGTTCACAGTGTATCATCATCTGTGTAGCTCTTAATTTATTTTAATGTTCTAGTGTATTCGTCTGTATATCTGCAGGCTGATATTATCATAGTCAATCCATCCTCCTGGTCAATGATGCCTGTTCATGACTGGTATGATTCCACTTTTGAAAAGGCATTATCAAACGCTTCCAAAATCAGATTGCTGTTTACACTGTTAATTAATTTAGTTCTACCTGTTAGAAAAAAATAAAATTTCTCCCTTCATCACTCTATAGGCATGCTCTGAAATTCAAATACCGCAGTTACATGGTCTATTACATTGTATCCGAGTCCCCAGAATAAGGTGACGAATTTCAGATAGCATGTGATTACTGATTGACACTTACATTGCAACCATTTCGTTTTCTTTGACTTTAATGTATTTGGTTGGGACTGTACTGGTTGGGCAGGCAATTCTGAAAGTGTTTATACCCAAAATCCAATAGGATGACATAATATAGGGATTATTTGAGATAAAATGGACACCCCATGTCTTGTAATTCAAGAATATCGGATACTGCTTTTATATTGATAACATTGGCTTGTTGAGTACGTACAGCCATAAAGGGTCGGTTCCAGCCCCACAAAAGATGAGGATAAAGAACTTTTTTGGCTCGGAAATGAAAAACCCAGATCTCAATGAGTCTCACCCCCTGCCTTCCCTTCCCTGCCCAGCCCAGCCCAAATCAATCTCAATTCCTTCTGACAAATAACCCAGCCCAAATACATTCCCTCTCTTCGTTCTTCTAAGACATAAGTTCACTGTTCATGGTGTCATGCCAACGATTTTCTCATACTATTCATCCTGGTACCGCCCATGGGTACATACATACTGACTGTTGGAGTACAAATGTTTTTGTATAGCTTCTCTTATTCACTGTAACAGTGACGCTTATTTCAAGTTACCCATATATATATATACATCACCGTGGTTTGAGTTTTTGATGTTGTAAGGTTCGATCAGGACGGACCTGTTCTCGCTTGATTTAATAACTCGTTACTTCCAGTTGTCTTTGGAATTGTGCATATTTTATGGTTCTTCTGGGTGTTGATACTTGTGGTTTAATGTGAAATCCATTTTGATCTCTTTATTATCAAAATGTTTGTGACAAAATAACAATTGCAGCATTTCTAGCCTCGTTTATTCCATGCGAACTGAAAATATAACATCGGTTATGTGCAATGGTCGTTGGATTATGAGAGACAAGCGAATCTTGAATGTGGATGAGGTATGTTGTATGGTTTAACACTTGCTTTGGATCATCACTTCAAATCACCCGTGAATCTTAGGGGTGAACTACTGTTGACAGGAAGAAGTTATATCAATGGCTAAGCGTGCTTCCACTCATCTTCTGAAGAAGGCAGGCATCCAGATTCCAAGCAGAATGAATATTGTGTAATCAAAGCTGTAACGCATTGTATGTATGTGTGTGTACGTCTTGTATTTCTTACAAAAATGACAATTGCAAAAACACAGTTTGTAAAATTTGCTTATGTGAAGAGATTTCAAAATGTAAAATAATTTATCTCGAATGAATGAAATGACATGATAAGAGCTAATGTTCAGGAAATTATTTTCACCAATAATAGTGTTCAGTATGGTTTAAAATTCAATTAAAATTGAAAATATAGTCGTTATTGAGTCTCACTCGTCTAATAAAAGTTAACAATAACTGTTAATTTTTCAATTTTAATCTGATTTTAATCTCTACCGAACATGCAATGTAGATATAAAAGTTAAATAAAAATGCAATTAATTATAGAATTTTAGTTTATCCCTTCTTTTTCGACCTAACTAAGCACAATGGATATATCCGGTCTCTTCAGAAGTTCATTCTCATCTTCGTATCCTTGTGTGACACTAACAGCAGTAGACTAGTTAGTGTGCTGTAGCATTTTTTACTCGATTATAAAGGCGGTAAAATTATATTATTATATGCGTTGAATTGCAATTCAATTCTACAAATCTCAAGTTCTCCGTTTTCAATTCATGGAAGCCTTCACGATTTTCCACAACCTTTAAATCCCTAAAACTTCCAGAATTTTCAAATCTTTCTCCCTCCCTCCTTTTTCCATAATCACTTCAAATTGAACAGAAATCGGAAAAATATTGGAAATTGCATCCTCAATGGAAAGCCCCTTTTTCATAAGCCGCCGCTTCCAGTCTAAATTACCATCTGACGAAAAGATTCGACGCCAAGTTGCTCAGATTCCAGTCCAATCCGTTGGATCGGAGTCCAAAACCTGGTCCGCGTTGAAGATCCAGAAGAAATTCAGGGGATTTTTGGTGAGGAAGAGCGTCAAGAGGATTAAAGCTATCAAAATCCAAGTGGATGAAATTGAGGTAATGTTATTGAAGAGTGAAGTTGTGGAGTTGATCATAAAGGATGCAAGGGAGAGAATGAGGATGAATGAGGGTTTGATGGCTCTGCTTCTTAAGTTGGATTCGATTCCTGGTGTTGATTCGGGGGTTAGGGATTGCAGGAAGGCTGTGATTCGAAGGGCTATAGCTTTGCAGGAAAGGATTGATGCTATTACTTCGGCTAATTTGGTAAGCGGTGGTGAGAATACTGACGAGGATGAAGCGTTCAAGGAGCCTGTAACCCTAGAAATTATTAACTCTGCGGAAGACAATAGCTCAGATGGAATGATGGATTTAGTGGAAAATAATTCAGTTAAATTTGAAGATTCAGAAAAATTGGAGCTCTCTGCAGAATTTACAAATGGTTCGGTTGAAGAGAGTTTGATTGAGAAGAATAAGCAAAAGAATGATGATTGGGTAGAGGTGGAATGCCCAGAGAAAGGAAAGGTTGGATCAAGGATTGTAACAAGGGATGACAATAAGAGAAATTGCGAGGTGTTGGAGCGTATGATGGAGGACAATAAGAAAATGATGAGGTTGATGACGCAGTTGTTTGAGAGGAACGAGATGCAAACCTCAATGCTGAGTGATTTAACGCACCGGGTGGGGCAGCTGGAGAAGGCATTCTCGTGTGATAGGCTCAGCAGGATGAAGAAGAAGAAGAAACTTGCTGCTAGCAGAGCAGAATAAACTGTTTGGGAATTTCTGCATTCTATGTTTGCTCTGTTTCGGAGTTTTTAACAACTAATTTGTTAATGTAAATAAATGGATTACCATTTCTGGGATTGCTTTTGAACAGGAAATATATTTTTATCATTAATATTGCACAAGTTTTTGTGAGTGTGTTGATACTGGATGCTGTTATTTCTCAACCACTGCAATTTATTGTATAATGCAACATATAATTGTAGGGTTATTTTAGTTGGATAGCATCCAATTCTACTACCAAAATTCTTGTTTCTTGATTGGGTTATTTAGGTTTACTGCACTTGAAGAATGACTCAAACCTCGTCTTGATGTCATGAAGACATCATTCAGGGACATGCTTAAAGCAGTGGTAAGAAGTCAGTACCTCAAGTCATGCAGCAGCCCCTGAATCTTCAGACTCATCAGATGGGATGGCAAAAAGAATGGGGAAAACGTAGGTAAATGATCCAACTCCTCTTGGATTTAAGTTTACGAGCAATTGTCTCTTGATGGATGAGATACAGGTGATAGAAGATTAATGAGGTCCAAATGTAAAGCTTTAGTAGTTAATTCTTCTGGCACTCTCTTGCATTGCATTTCTGAGGAGAGAGAGAGGATGATCATAATGAAGAGTAATATGTGCTAGTTGTTCTTTCACAAAAATTTATAACTCTAGAACCCGCCACCTCCTTTGTTAAGCCCCAACCTACTCTTAATGCGTTGACCTCACCTTTCGTACCTGATGTTCCATCACCTTATGTGGACTCATACGAGATTGAGTGTCTAAGCACATCCCTCCCCATTCATAGAAAATTTGAAACTCTATAATGACAAAGAAAGGAACATTGTTAAGCAAGATATTTCCTTTATGGGTGGCTTTGATGGATTTGCCAGATACTATGTAGAAGAAAATCTGGGTAGTTCCTCCTTTGAAGAAGAGGTTAATTTCCTTGGATTTGAAAATAAATTTCCCGAGGGCCAAGAACTAATATGTATCCTTTGCTACAATTCTCGATGTCGCTCCTTGGGAGAAGATTTTGCGGTGGACCCTAACACTCTCCAAATCGAAAATGATGATGACTTCGAACTCATTACCAGAAAAATGAACAAACACCCAACGATAACTAGAAGTAGATTTTAGATGGCATTAGTAATAAGTTTCAATCTACTTTCGGGGCTTTAAAGCCATTTGTTGTTTATTGTGTGTACATTTAATTGATTTCAATTACATCATGGGAATATTTATTGAATTTTTAGTTAAGAGTATGTACTTGCATTTTCCTTTCGAGAGGTCTTGGACTACTGCCCTCTCTTTTGTTTGTTATTTCTCTTTTATTATTAATTAAATATTGTTGCTAAAAAAATCTAAAGCATATATGATGAATGGAATTTGTATGCAAGCCATTTGTCCTTCGTATGTCCCGAAGCCTAGTAAAAGCAGGTGTCTACGAATAGTGATAAATGAGTGATGGAGAAGTGGGAGGTATATTTGTGAAATATTTGAATAAAAAGTAGTTTGACTAAAGATTTTCAACACTAAGATATTTATAAATACATAAAAACAATGAGTAAAAAATAGACTTGGCTCTTGCGAGATTTTTTATAATCCAAGAAAATTGCTTTGTTGACCGTTACTTTCCATCAAGTGTGTCCAACATAGAGATAGAAAGTCAAAGAAATACGACTGCCTCATCTTCCAATGGTCAGAAAAATAATTAAAATTTGCTGAAAATGAACTCCGGACAAAATCTTGGTGACATACCAATTATATTATATGAGAACCAAAGAAGGATGAAAGTATCTTTCGAATTCAAAATGATCAAAAATTGGGCCCCTGTTTGGTGTAGTTTAAAATCAGATTTTTTAGTAAATTTTAATAAAATTTCAAAATGATCAAAAATTGGGCCCTGTTTGGTGTAGTTTAAAATCAGATTTTTAATAAGTTTTAATTAAATTTGAAGAAATGTAATTAAAATTAATTGTTAATTTTGACTTGAAATTTTTATCAACTTTTGATTTACTAAACATGGGAAGAGTTTTGTATGCTGTGATTGAATTTTTATATATGACAATAATACTTTTGGGAATGCTAGATAATATGTTGACAATTTATTTTGGTGGGTAAATCCGTCCAAGAGACCAAACATTTTATAGAAAGGATAAAATTGTTTAAATTAAATTTTTTATTTATTTCTTTTAAGGATAAATAATAATCATATCAGTCTTTTTTTTTTTTTTTTTAATGTGCACCACATTTTAATTATAATGAACGTCATCATTATAATTTAGAAACAAAATGATAATCATTCAGAATACGTCAAATGTTTGGATAATTTCTCCTTTTATCTCTTGTTTGTTATACATGAAAATTTTCATTCTCATTTTCAATCACACATTCTTCAATAAAATAATATTTTTCATCACATCAATAATTTTTTTTTTTTTTCAACCACATATTCCCCATCACATAAACAAAAAAAAAATGTATTTTTTTAAAAATAATGTAGTAATAGTAATTTTATTTTATTTTTGGAAAATGTGTGATTAGCTCCTGTTTGACGCACATTAAAATTATCATCATTCTTCTACTCATTTTCAACCACACATTCTTCAATAAAATAATATTTTTCATCACATCAATAATTTTATTTTTTTTAATTACATATTTTCCATCAATTTATTATTTCAGAATATATTTTTCCAAAATAATGTAGTTCAAACACATACTTAGTCAAACGAATTGCATAGTTGGATCTCGGAATTTACTATATTTTGGTCCTCTTTATGAAACTTTTATAAAGCGGACTCATCTGTCATAATGTGAAGATTCAACACCATTTCAGTCATTTACTAATCTAGCAATATCCGCCCCTTCCCTCCTTGTGCCTTGTTCTCCTCCACTGTGTTGGGTTCTGTTATCCCTAAAAACTCCATTTTCTTTCTCACAACAACCTAAAATGGCGGTTTCATATGCGTCTCTGGTAAGTGTAGTGTATAAACCCTAATTCTGCTCTTTACTTTTCATCAAATTTCCATATTTGATTTGCTATCTTTTCTACTTTCAGTTGAATATTAGCTCAGTTTCGGTTCCACAAACCAAAACGTCACCACGCTCCATTTGTGCTCTCTCTTCTTCCAAGCCTGGGAAATGTGCGTTATCTTCCTCGAGCTTTATCTCCTGTCCGTTACGCCTCTCATCTTCGTTTTCGAGCCCCACTCTTGTGAGAAATAGTGGCGCTCTGTTTTCCCCGGTTAGAGCCATGGCAGAGGTTTGTTTTTGCTTACTGACTTATTTTACGCTTAGAATTTGAGATATCTGAACAAGTAACAACTAACTCTTATCTTTTTATCGAAATTACATTTTCATGGGGGAAACAATCAAAAAAATATGTCAGTAAACCTTACTGTGATGATAAGGTAGTGGATGATATTTTAAACTATAACTTTCCAAATGAATTCTAACGCTAGATTAGTTTAGATTCTTCTTGGAACTAATTCTAGGAGCTTGAATTAGTGCAAGATGGCAAATTGGGAATTGCATATTATAGCAATTTTACTGAAATTTTAAGTTGATAGTACCATAACTTGAGGATAATAGAGCTCTATACCCTTTGTTTAAAAATGGGGTTTGAATGAAAAATTGAAGGTTTGGTTTTTCATTTTGAGGAAGAAAAACTAACTTCTCTTTTTTTAGTATGGTGGACAACTGGAGAGAACAAGATTGAATTTAAAATGATGGGTGGGATTGATAATTGATCTATTTCTCCGCCATACTAAATAGTGGAAAATGTTTCCACTCTTCATTTCCTTTGTCTCTTGGCTCTTTCTACTATTCAAGACACTCCTTATAGCATTTGGAATATTGATTCTGTTGTTACAGGAAGCTGCATTACAATCCAAAGTGACTCACAAAGTTTATTTTGATATAAGCATTGGAGAACCTGTAGGAAAGCTTGCTGGGAGGATTGTAATTGGATTATATGGTGATGATGTGCCGCAGACTGCAGAGAATTTCCGTGCTCTGTGCACAGGTTTTCCAGTTTTATTTTATGAACGTTAATATATTTATGGGTGTGAGCATTAGTGCAGATGCATATATTATCACTTATTTTTTTGTCATTTTGAATATATCTTGTTATGAATGTGCAATTGAACAGGAGAGAAAGGATTTGGCTACAAAGGATCCGCATTCCACCGTGTCATTAAGGATTTTATGATTCAAGGAGGAGATTTTGATAAAGGAAATGTAAGATATCTTTTAACAAACTAATCCATTTAATTCATTACTTGGATTAACATTAGCTATAGATACTTATATACTTATTGCAATTTTAGGTGAATCCTTGTAAGTTCTTTCAATTAAGAGTTATATAATTGTATTACAGTGAGTTTATATACTGTTAAATAAACTCATGTAGAGGTGAACACTTCTTGCATTGTGCTTTCTGTATTAGAAGAATCGATATCAAAGAACATACTCAAATGAAAATATTTTACCTCAAAAACCAAATATTTCTTCTAAGAATTTTTTTTCCCATTGAAATTCAAGCCTCGTTTTGAAGATCAAATACGGGACACAGAACAACTTAGAGAATTATTTTTTATGACTTTGTATAGTTGGTTTAATGCAGCAACTAGCAATCCTATAGAGGGGCTGCCTAATTTCATTTCTTTTATTTCTTGTTTGAACTGATAATACACTCCCTGTGTATTCTTTTTTATTAATGAAATGTCTGATTAATTATCAAAAAAAAAAAAGAAATTCAAGCCTCCAAAATTCAGTATTGAATGCTTAGCATTTTGCCTTGTTTATGTTGAAACAATATCCGACGTAATATTATTTGTTTATCCGATATCTAATGTTATTGACGTGCTACCTTATATCCTAATCAATGTGAAGTATTGACAGGAAGGAAAATGCAGACAAACTTACCTTGATACAAATTTTGTGTATGAGCTCCCTGTTACTTAAAATGGAAGGAAAATGATTATACTTACACTTCAGCATTTGGATGTTTTAGTTGATAGAAGTTAAGAGTGGAAAGGTTGTTGGCTTAAGGGTATGATTTCATAAAAATAAAAATTGCATCAAAACATTATTTTTTGGTGGAACAAAGGACAAAAAGATGTATCAATACACCATCATTTTCCTTTCAAGGTTTCATCATTAACCTGGTGCGTGGATAAACTTACATCCTGGGGTTTCTTTTGATATGTCAAGTAGCTGCTATCACCACTCACAGGGCAATTATGTTGTTGTCTACACTCAATTCTGTCTCTCTCAGCTTATGAATGCTTATTGTACCACTACTTTGCCCTGGTCTTTCCATTATTTATTTTTGTCTATAACTAGTTTAATTTCTCATCTGTATTAGTTTCTGCCTCAATTGTTCTCACTTTCAATGTATGCCATTTTTTCTTTTTACTTTTGAAGGTATAGCAGTCACGTTAAAGATGATTATGAGTAGAGGATTAGTATATTTAGTGTTCTATGATTTGAATGGGATTTCCGTTGTGAAATATTTATGTTGTACATATTGACCACTCAACATTAATAGCCAACTTAGTCAGTGTATAATCTTTTTCACTTCCATTTTTGGTAGCTTCAAAATAAGAAGTCAATAAGGACCTTCCATTTGCTTGTTTTGACTTGTCCTTAAAGTAGTACTCGAATTGTTGCATAATAAATGCAGGGTTACCTTCTCTTTTGTTGATTGGAAGTTTATCAGTTCACAGTCACAGATTTATTAATTAATCTGGCATTCGGGATTACTGGTTTTTCAGGGTACAGGTGGTAAAAGCATATATGGCCGTACATTCAAAGATGAGAACTTCGAGTGTATGTTTTCTCTCCATTTGGTTATTCTTTTATTCTAAGTTCTTGTTAGCATCGAGTGAAATGCATTTGATGTTTGCAGTGGTTCATACTGGACCTGGAGTTGTTAGCATGGCAAATGCTGGCCCTGATACCAATGGAAGCCAATTTTTCATTTGCACTGTTAAGGTAATTAGCATTCTCAACTGATATTATTTTATAGCACTAAATCAAAGATAATTACATTTTGGTGATTTCTGAGTCAAGTACCAAAATAGGTGGTCGAGTCAAGGTGGGGAAATTACCTATAAATATATCTTCTTCATTTCTATTCTTACAAGGAAAAATATAACCAGCTTTCACAGGATTTCTAAAGATTAAAAATCACATTGCCAATTGAAAAATTAAAAGAAAGGATTTTTCCTTCTTTCTGTGCTTCTCAAGTTGTTGAAACTGAAGATAAAAATATACTGAACAATCCACAATCTTTTTGGGCACTCAAAGAAGCAGTTGGGTCAAAGTAAAATTTATATGGGGCTAACAAGACTGTTATGTGACAAAAATGTGCATTTGTGTGTATTTAACTAGTATTTCCGTGGGATGAATTACAGACACCATGGCTGGACCAGAGGCATGTGGTGTTCGGACAAGTTCTGGAGGGCATGGATGTTGTTAAGCTGGTCGAGTCACAGGAGACAGACAGAGGTGATCGACCTAGTAAGAGGGTTGTCATAAGTGATTGTGGGGAACTTCCAGTGGTTTAAGGTGGGAATAACAGATATCTCATATTCTCAGCGTAGGGATTTTCATTTGCCCTTCAAATATTTGTGGGCTTGTTCCTGATATATAAGCTGTCTATGTCGTGAGGCTTTGTTCGGCAAGTTTCTTGTAGTTTCTGTATTTCGAGAGATGTCTAAAAGAGGGCTATAACTAATTTCTGTACTTTTATGGCAATGTTCTTTAGCGTGCATATAATAAGATTGCAATGGGTATTAATATGTGTTTGCTAATTATTGTGTCTTAAGGATTTTTTCTCTCCTCCTTACAAGTAAAATATGCCAGCTTAAAAGTCCACCCAAACATGCTCTAATATGATCCAGAAAGCTCCTTATAAGGATCCATTTTTTTGACAGCATCACTCTTGATGCTATCCTGTCAAAAGAAGTTTCTTATGAGCACTTCCAAACATATAGTGACATTATACAAGTATATGCCCGGTCCTAAATATGTTGATTCTTATAGAACTGCTTGTGGAGTCTGTGAGCTAATTCTCGTGGACCGCAACTTGAGGAGGATTCCAGGATCTTGTGCGTGTGACTCGATGTGACCCGTTGGAGGACCAAAGAAAGAAGTCGACGCTGATTGTGCAATTCATGTAGCAACACATGTAGCACGTTTTAATCCAGAAAGAACTTTTATAGAAAATCTATAAGAAATCCTTATATTTAATGGTCACTAGGAATGCGAGGAACTCAATTGGGTGATCTTTAAAGTTGAAATTTATTCCCCACGGAGCCAACATAATCAAGTATAGCACTTGATAGCTTATAGAGAACAATGTTGGCATTTGATTAAAGATCACTGTACAGACAGAGATAAAAAATCAATAAGATGCAACACAAGAATAGTTTATGTATTTGCAATATTGTAGGGGAAAAACCAGAAAATATGCACTAAACAAGAAAATTTACAGTCTAGTAGCATGTGTAATTATTATGCCCTAGGTTAAGTCAACTGTGCACATCAACACTTTTAATACTTAATTGATACATGTCATTTATGGCAAATCTATTATTTAATTGAATTAGCCCATGTTTGGCCCCATTAGATTTTAATTCATTTTTCTCTCTCTCCTCTTATCAACTACACCTTTCATAATAAAATAATATTACATTAGAGATGACAATAAAACCCGTTCAATCCGATATCCGTGGGGCCCCGCCCTGAATAGGACGGGGATTACCCGCCTAATTGAGTACACGGGACGGAGATGAGGCGAAAATCATTACCTCGAAGCAGGTACGGGAAACATAGTCGCCACCCCTTTACCCACCCCGTTTAAAATTAATTTCAAATTTAAGTTTTTATCGAACAAAAATAATAAATTTATCATCATTTTTAAAGAAAACATAAATTGCTTTAACAAATGAGTAAAAAAGTAATAATATATTAATATTTACTAACTAAAGACATTAAAAAAATAAAAGCAA
>CAIGRO010007608.1:0-25648 GCA_903798355.1 Fraxinus baroniana
TATATATATATATATATTTTAAAACTACATTTCAACAGTAATACATTGCCTAACACTATTAATATCGAAAGATGCCAACAACCATGTTCTAGCATAATCTCAATGTACATGTATACAACTTGAAATACACGACAATACATGTTAAGCAACAAGGATGATCCGTGTAGTGAGGGGATTTCACTTTCAAAATTTGCAGAGCCAATCTTGAATGGCAATTTGCAATGCATGGTTGGGAGTGAGATTTAAGTGACTCAGTTTCAAGTTCGTCATTGGAGAAGTCTCGTGGCCATTTTCCAACCAACCACGCAATGCCTCTCCCTCATAGGTGAATCCATCAGCTGCCACCTGAGGGTCATGCATTATTTCCTGAAAGAAACCAAGTGTTAAAATTCATCTTAATAGAATTTCATGAAACTATACTTTCATTACTCTAAGCACGCAAATTATTGCTATACCATATGCTACCAACTTGCGTAAAAGCACTACTTACTTTAAGTATCGGGCATAAGAAAAAAGATGGTACTGCTTGCTCTTCTAGAGCAGGAAGGCGCTCCAGCTCCCTAACGAGGGTTGGACTCAGTTCAGGTCTATCCCTACTGTTCGATTCACAACATTGCAATCCCAAGTCCACCAATCTCCTAGCCACATATGTTGACCATTCACCGGCAGATAAATCTAATATGGATGCTACTTTCCCACAGGATACAGCCCTGCGCACTTCACTCACTAAACCTGCTGGAGTTCTTCCTGTGAGTAGCTGAAGCATGATTAATCCAAACGAGTAGATGTCAGACTTTGGTGTTAGGGTTCCAGTTCTATGAAATTCAGGATCTTGATAGGTGAAAGCACCAATTGATTCAGCACAATGACGGAAACTTGGGCAGCGGAGGGTTTTGTTTGGTATAAGCATACGGACCCCATAGTCACTTATTCTGCAGCTGTTCTCTGAATCGAGGAGGACATTTTCCGGCTTCAAATTACCGTGTACAATCCTTTCTGGTTTGGAAGAGTGCAAGAAAAAAAGTCCACTTGCAATGTTAGCTATGATTCTTGCTCGAATCTTCCAGTTTAGCGGGCTATTGATACTGTTGTGGAAAAGGCGACTCTGTAGGTTACCACCTGGCAAGTAGTCGTATATAAGAGACAAGGTCTCTGGACAAACTCCAATTAAACCCACGAGATGAGGATGTCGCAGTTTGCCAAGAACTTGAACCTTCATTTTCATCACAAGTCAAAAAAATCTATCTTAATGATTACACTTGCACATTAAATAAGAAAGAAGAGCTCTGGTTTACCTCTTTGTAGAACTCAGTTTGCCCTTGCATAGTATAAGGATGTAGATTCTTAATGGCAACTGTCCTGTCCAACATTTCCCCCTTGTACACAGTACCATACCCTCCTTGCCCAATCCTAAAACTCTCCGAGAAATTGCAGGTTGCAGCCTGCAGATCTGACAAGGAGAATTCGGCCAATTCAGAAGTATCTCCTGTAAGCCAAAAAGGTTTGCTGGGATCTGCATCTCCATATCGTCCATGACTTCTCCATCTGTCAAGCCATCGTGTGGCTTCGTTCTTCTGCCTTTGAAGTTTCTGCTTTTCCTTTTGCAGAGTTGCAATTGAAGCTTGAATAAGCTCCAATTCTCCAGCAACTTCTTCATGCCGACGATTTGCTTCCCGTGTCCGACTGTCCAAAAGAGCTATATTCCGCAAGGTTTTCTGTAGCTCGTAAGTTATTTTCTCCCTCTCCTCTACAATCTCTTCTTGTTCCTGTATTGTAGCTCTCAGTGCATCCCGAGTTTCTTCTTGGAGTTTGACTTCCTCCGAATAAGCAATTTCCAAAGCTTTGACCTAAGAAGCCATAGAATGATGTTTTTATATTAAAATTTAATAACATAGCCACCCTTTTACATCATCGAAACTTTGAGAAAAAATGAAGTACACTGATTATAATTTCACCTTATTGACAGTTTCTACAGCATTAGTCTCCAGTTTTTTGAGCTTTGAAAGCTCTAGAAATGATTCATCTTTCAATTCATCAGCTTCCATTTCTAATTCAGCCAGTTGACCATATAAGCTCTCTTCCTCGGCATTTGTGCTGAAGATGGAAGACACTCTTGGTTCAGCACCTGAAGTGCAGTCAGAACCCAAGCTGGAGCTTGTTGAAGTAGATACATCTTGACGATGAAACACATCTCGTGAACTTTCAACGCATGGTAAAGTTGTTTGAGCCTGTACCCAATTTTTATCCCAGATCAGAGTGATTTCTAACAGAGGTAGAACAAAGATCTGGATGGAAAACAACCTCATTCTTGTCAATGTGTAAAGACTGAAACCTAAAACTTTGTGCATAGGCAGGAGGTGGTCGACAGATCGGTACAAAGTTTGAGCTTTCAGAAGCTTGTCTCATCCAGATGAGTTTTCCTTTGTTGACAAACCTTATCTCACAATAAGAAGGAACGTGTCTTGCAGCATGGCTTGCTTTGCACGAGCTCCTTTTCCCTTTCACCAAACTACATCAATGGTTAGGGTTGAACACTTAAAAAAAAAAAATTCTAATATTTTCCATCATTATTAGAATCATACGCAGAGTCAACCGGAACTTGTACTATTAGCCTGTATAAGTTTTCAGAATATTCAAGAATCATAAATATGGTACTATGAAACTTAAAGCAAACAAGTTTTCAGATTACACAATGCAGTGTTGAGTTGGTTAGCAAGTATAAAGACTTGGACCAAAGAGAAGAATAAACACTTACTCTGGGATAGCTCCGATAACAAGTTTCTTAATGCCGTGTATCTTTACTAAATCTACAATCCCCTTTGGAACTTTGTCAGCTTCAGTTGTAATAACCCTTGCCTTAACCTGCAACATTGTTACATTTCCTCAAGTGAATTAAATTGATAATGGTGTCCAAAGGCAGAACTCACCATAAAAGGAAATGTTACTCATGGCGAAAGGAAAAAGGGATACACTACAAAATTGCAAACCTATGTCACCTTAGCAGAATAACGGAAGTTTGATGAACGAAATAATCTTGTAATCTAATGCCTTCAAGTACTGAGGTAAAATAATTTTATACTCTTTAAGATTTGGGACTAAATATACCTTCGATTTGCTGCATATTTTCAGGTAATTCCATAGCAGCTTTGTTGTCTCCTCTTTCTCCTCATTTCTAAATGCAGCCACCATTTCAGGATTTGCTTGACTTGCCGGCAGTTTCCCCACTGCATAACATATTCAAGCAACGTAACCCGCAAATCGTAATGAATAACAACAACGAATACAGCAATATAGAACAAAGAAAACATATTTTGCAGCCAGTTCTAGTAAATTAATAGAAAGTTGGCCCGTGCTAAAATACGTCAATTTTATCTTTAATAAACTGTGAAAGGCTCACGGGGAGTGGGAATTAGCGGCGAAGGTCGATAAACATGAAGAATACAAATTTCTTTGCTCCCAAACGTCCTAAAAGTCCACTCAAGCAAAGCAACGGACTTCTTCACAGACTTTCCGACTGCCACGTGTACGACACAGCGGCCTTCTTCCGTAATTTCCGGCAGCTGAGAATCCAGAGCATGACTCGGCCGATCAAACCCTCGTCGGGAACTCGCCAGCGGTGAGAATTCAGTGACAAAATCTTTATCTGGTGTAAGAGAAACGTGTACTGCACAGCAGCCTTCCTCAGTAATTTCCGGCATCCGAGAATCCACCATATATGGCTTGACCTCTCAAGCCCTTGTCGGAAACTCGCCGGCGGCGAAAACCCAGAAACAAAACCTTTATCCGGTGCAGGATGAGGGCCCAAAACCTATATTAATTGAAAACTCGCCGGTGAATATTGATTAATTCAAAATTATTTTTCTCACCATTTAATATTATTTATTTCTTGAGAGTGGAATACCTTGTTTCTGCTAGAATTTGAGAGTGACTGGAGTGAGATTCATGAATGTATTTTCAATAACTGGCACCTTTTTTCTGGTTCCAAATTTGTGTTGACTTTTAATCTCGTTGAATTTGACTCCTGTGGTGTTGTATCGTGTTCCGTTCGTAGATAAAAATGATATTTTGTTGACTTTAAGAATGATCGTTCAACGATCTCTACTACACTACTATGCATTTTTCTTAATTTCAATTAACTCCTTCAAGTTTTGAATTCTTGCTTATTTGCTTTTTATTGTTTAAAATTGAACCGAAAGACACAAATCGATTGTTCGAAACCTTGCTAATCACCCTCTTTCTTTCTAACTTTTTCTATTAAAAATGTATGTTAACTAAATAGAGTAGATTGAATCAACGAAGGATTTTTCTTTTCAAGTTTTGAAATGATAACCTCCTATTTGTTCTAGTTATTATTTTACGATATCGGCTTCAAAGTTTGGATTTATATTAAATTTATAAGAAAATTGTAACGTTATTCTTCAACCTTCATCATAGTTGCACGCTCAACCAATTATGAAAACTGTCCAAACTTTTGTTACTAAGTCACACGATACTTCAATTTTATGAACTCCTGTTGGTGTTGAAAAATTAAAATGATGCACACATTTTCAAGGGTCATGAATACTTAACAAAGACCAGGACATTTCTTTCAATTATGGAACAAAAAATAAAATAAAATTTAACACACTCATTTTTAAGAGTTTGAAACCAGACAATTGCTTGAGGGCCAATTATACCATTTTTCCTTGTAATCACATCAACTATGCATCTCTTTGGCGACAAAGGTATCTACCTCGAATAATATGACAGAATGGCAATAATGAAGGTGACAGGGTGGTGTGATAGACAATGACTGTGTGTATATTTTTTTTAATCATCAAACCGTCCAATCAATTTTACACCGACCCACTATCTTTGTCCTTTTTACCCACCCACCCCATTTATTATGTATAAATGATTTTTTTAATTTTTACGTCAATTTTCGATACGGTAATTATTACCACTACAAGTTTTATTAAGTGAACCACAATTTTTACTATCTTTCTTATTTACTTAAATAGCCTCAAATTACATCATTAGGTTTTTATTACACTTTATAATCAAATAAATTATTATTCTATCACAAATATAAGCCTAATTTTTTTTCCCCTTTTTATGTGTAGTTGAGAGTCTCGTGCCTCCACGATACCACATGTAAATGAGCTCATCAATTTGTTTAATCTTTTTTTATGGAAAATTTTATTGGGTTGCCTATGTTTTTCTTTCTGATAGACCCCAAATTCTGTTTTTGACATGTGAATTTGTAATTTGCACCACCTATGTTTGATTAAATTTTCCAGCAAAACCTAATTTATGAGGTTTTTGAAGCTTAAACAAATTGATGGAAATATCAAATGTAAAACCTATGTTTTATTGCTGAATTTATGTTTTCCAGCAATATATAAAAACATTTTATTTATTTGTGAATTCGTAATTCTCCATCCCAGACATTTCAATTGTGTTTGTTGTAGCAACAAATGGCTGACTAATTGATTGGTTTCCCATAAAAAAGAAAAAAGTTGAGTATGAAGAAGGTGACTGTGAAGTACTGAAATTGACTGTAGAAGAAATGGTGTGGTGTGATTATAAATTTGTTCATTTTAAGTTTTTATTGAACAGTGAGTATAATTGTAAATTTATTGTGGTGTATTAATTAAAAATATATTTTAATTGTGGTGTGATTATAACGTGGTGTAGTAAGTAAATTTTGTAGTGGTAATATAATTATCATTTTCGATATCAAATGAAGTTGAAACATTACATTTTTTTTAATGCTCACAGTCTAATTTCCCACATCCATAACGGCAGGCAAAACAGCCAACTTTGAAATTTGTATGCTTATTTTTTGAGTTTTAATCGGATCAAATAGCTAGTTTGATGATACCATGATAAGATTTTGAGTTTCATCTTAAAAGGTTAACCTTATTAAGAGGAATAACCCAAAATCTTATAAGTTAGTTTATGTTTTCATTTTTATTCGATGTGAAATTTCATCCCTTAACATTCCCCGAAAGATGGCAGCTCGTTTGAGCAGGCTAATTTTGAAATTCGCGTACCCACTTTTTTAATTTTAATCGGATCGAATTGCTCGTTGAAATTTAATGGATTCTAATATCATGTTCAAATTTGTGACTTTATCTTTAAAGATTAATCTTATTAAGAGAAATAGTCTAAACCCTTATAAATTGATTTATATTTTCATCTTCATTTAGTGTGAGATTTTATCCCTCGACATATAATTGACTAGCGAATGCTGCTCGATTATTTATAATGTGGTTTTCCTGCTAGTATCCATCTTAATGGGCTTCAATTAGTGGCTAAGTAGAGTATCAAGCAAACTAAAAGCAAATTTAGAAAAGTTAGTCAAGTACAGACTAGGTTCATAATCCTCTATTTGAAATTCATCAATTTTTGCTCCATCCTTTAAAAAATAGAATTAATCTATTCGTACAGAAGAGTTTGACACCTTCGTTGACACATCCATCAAGTTTGTTAAGAAACTAGTATATGTTTTCTATTTGATTCAAACAATCGCGCTGCCCGCCGCAGGCGCCCCCCCAATAGGGGGCCGCCACGTGGCTTTCTGTCAACGAAGGTGTCAAACTCTTCTGTACAAGTAGCGCGATCGTAAAAAATAAAGTGAGTGTTTTTCTACTTTCTAGTTTTTTACTAGGCTTTGCAATATTAGCTGCAGAAATTTCTCGATTGTACTCAAAACTTTCTTCATGCTCTGTTGCTGGGCTTGATTGTACGGAGGGGAAGATATTGCAAGGAAGATTTCGGACCATTGATGAAGTTAAAAGGGTGGTATGTAATTACTCTCTTATCTCAATCCTCCTGATGCACTTGGGATTGCATTATTTCATGATCTATTCTCTTGTATAGTTGTATGCATTACTATCTAGTTTTGTGACTCTACTTTGGCATGGTATAGCCTCATAATGTCGACTTTGTGTTGATTCTGTAGACTTCTGCTTCGAGAATTTTGGCCATTAGTACAATGTTGTTTTCTCTGTTTCGAGTTCTTTGGCAGGTGTCCCTTTTCTCTTCGTCCTCTATGTATCAACCGAACCGATAAAGAGATTTTGGATTATGTGCTAACGGAAGATGTTGAAAAAGACAGCTTATGTTATCAACCGAACCGATAAAGAGATTTTGGATTATGGTCTTTATAATGTGGCATGTGTATTGTGCCTGTTTTTGTTGGATGGAATATGATGGATTTGAGTGATGACTTTAAAACAACTCACCTACCTTACCCAAACATTGACAGGGTGACGGTAAGAATATGTGTGAAACATCAAAGAAAAGAATTTAATATCAAACGAAATGTATGCAAAGTCGAGGCAAGAGTTGTCCTTAAGTCGAATTTGCCCCGCAACGGTGCCTACGGATGATGGCAATCAACTCCCAAGATACAACGATAAACTTTTTGTATTAGTAGCACTTCAAAACACAAGAACAATTAACCAAAAATTGATTTTTGTACTCCTTAAAATAAAAATGGAAAAACAGCTTTTATTCAGAATTTTGGCTAGGAAAATAATGAATTTAATGTTATGTTATGATTGTATATCATTTGGATAAATAAATGGACGTCTCAAAGGTCTAATTTATAGAGAATGAAAGGCTGTAAAAGAAGTGCTGCGCCACAAACTCAGGAACCTTTGTCAAGGGTCGTGGCATTTGCTCTCGCTAGCATGTCGCCCTTGCGTCACTCACCTGTCGCTCAAGCGACAACATCCTAGCTCGAGCGCTAGGCGAGCGATGGAGTTGGTCCAATTTCTGGTCAGTTTCCTCCCTTTTCTTCCAATTTTATACCGTAATTTCTCATTCACCTGGAATTGGTTTGGAGATTTCAAATATACTATGACGATCTACTCGACTAGTAGAACAAATTAGTCTATTTATTTTCATATTTAGATTATTGCATCATGTTCGAATATTTGGTCGAAATTGACACGCAAGTCACTTTTTTATGATTTTATACTTGACCAATTCCAACAATTTTAATATCAAAACTGATGAGTGGGTAAGTTCTATCTTTGCAAATTGAAGAAATAGGAAAAGGGATTTTTACTTCTGGAAGTTAAAAGAATTTCCATGTCTCTTTTGTGTTGAATCTAGTGTATAACGTGTTCTTCTCATTTTAATCTTCTCTACTATATTTTAGTTATCTTGGGAACGGGATGGGTTGCCATCAACAATAAGTAGCTAATGGATGTGATGTGGAAAGGGGTAAGTTTCCCCCATCAAGTGCGAGTTTGGATTTAGTGTCCTGGAAATGAGTTTTTGATGGAATATTATAGAGATACTACTTAGAATATGATATTTTGAAATCCTGTACAAGGGGGCTTTTGCATTGTAATAGAAACAACCTTCCATCCGTCTAATTCTCCTTCCCTTTCTACCTCTCTCATTTCTTTTCTTCTCTTCCCGTTCTCCTTCTCTTATAATTGTTCTATAGCATCCTACTTCAGATTTAAATTCACTTTTGATCTGCCTGCTGAGTATTAGTTGAGGAAAAAATAGATCCATCTTTTGAAATAAAGTGCGCATGAAATATGGAGCAATCTCCCTTGAAGTTCATTCTCGATACTTTCTATTTTATTCTGAACAGCAATCTCCATTTAGCTTTTTATCTGCTTTGGATGTAAGAAGCTCAGTTCGAAAGGTCTATACAACCACTTCTTTTGATAAAGGAGATGAGTGTCAATGGAAATGCAAAATCAAACGTGGAGCTTGTTTGGCTATGCTTAATATGTTTAGTTATAAATAAGTTTACTTACTAGTAAGTAAGTTGTTTTTGAATCGATTAAAATTGGAAATAAGTTGGCTATTGAAAGTACGCAAGAGTTTGTTTGAATATGAGAAATTCTCTACACAAAAGTAACTTATTCGAACAACTTGAAAACTAGTATTTCTCTAAGTAAAACTATCTTATTCAAGTTTGTTTGTAAATAAACATGCTCTTACGTGTTAAATTTTGCGGTGATGACGAATTTTACATCAAGAGTCTCTTCAGATAGCTGAAGTGGCCTTCCGCTAAAATTACCATATTGCTCTTTGTGATTCGGCCATTTGTTTATCTGATTACTGTGGATTCATGGTCATTACTTAGGTGTATGTAATTGGTGACCAAACAGTTCATTTTTACAGATAAATTGGAAGACATATCCAGAATTCCAGGTTGAGATGATGCAGGCGATTTACTAGAACTGCTTCTCCAAGAAATGGTGTTATGCTCTAATTTTGTTATTGCTCTTATTTATCGACCATTATTGTCTAGGCCTACCCCTAACTGACCTGCAATTTAAGAATCCATATGATAAAGGAATCTGAAGGAGTTCCTGACAGCAAAAGGATAATGCTCATGTATGCTTAGTGTGTGCCTATGTTGTTTACAACATTAAACTGCTACCTTATCCTGGGCAGGCCGCATGCGTTCACACTTGGATTTCTTGACGAGGAGTGAAGAGTTCAAGATTGATGACATTAGTCTTCCGCTCATTGAAGAAAAGGGATGCGGCCGTTTCTTCAATTTGAAGAATAGAAAATTCTCTTCTTACCAGCATTGATGATATGATTAGTCACTGGAGAGAGTGCACAATTCTATTAAAAAATAAAATAAAATTGTTGTACTTCTTAATTTTCCATTTTTAGGATTTTGCTGTGATTCCAGAAACTACAATGAAATCATTGCATTCTATTGAATGATTTGGTATATATTGCCTTTAAACTTTTTTTCAGCCATTCTTTTGCTGTCCTTAAAACTTATTGAGTATTCATTTGACTAAAGTGTGGTGGAGTCATATTATTTACCTATGATTCTTGAGTAAGGGGCAATTGTCCGTATGGGTAGAATTCCACGTCAAATAACTATAAAACAAATAAAAAACATAGAAAATTTAGAGATATTCTTTTTAACAATATCGATCTTTTAAGGTAACAACTTAATAGTTTATTACATCATAAAGTCTGATTAGGTCAAGTTCCATTGTAACCAGGAAGTTGCCACATTAGTAAAGTTGTCACGGCATGAGCGGACAGATCATGGGCATGTGTCGACAAGGATCAATTTGTTTGAAATTGAAATAACAAACAGAAAGACAAGTTTGTCCCGTTTTGAAAAGGCTTATACCCAGCTCCCTCAAGGATTTTTTTTCTCATCCCCAACCATTCGAAATCAAGACCTTTAAAATACAATATCTAACCACGGGGTAGCATTAAGGCTAATCAGTGTCTCTGGGTCCCACGGTAGGTAAACCTTATCTCACTGTCTGAATATGTATAACCAGAATATGATAGGACAATACAAAAACATTAAACCAAAAGAGGGACAATGATCACAGCAGTTGAACAATTCCAATCTTCTCCCAAATTATTGTTTTTTATTTTTTTCTCACTTGTTTTTTTACAAGGAACAACATTGAATACAATAATACATACATTGGGTGGCATCACTTGCTTCAATCTCATGTTTACATTACAGGCTTCACTAGGTACCACCACAGTGAAGAATATTTTATAAATTGAAAAAACCGAAAATAAAAGAAAGAATTCTTCCTATTGAAAACACCTAATCTTCTCCACGTCGAAGTAATAAAATCAATCCCCACATACAATATACTTTCATTTGCTTATTTCCCAAATATACAAATTCTTGACGCTAAAAGGAGCTATGTATCAAGGCTCTGGCTTATCAAGAAATTCATTTTCAGCAGCAATTCTGCCCGAGCCACGGCCCATTTTCCCGAGCGAACCGGCTGTAGATAAACCCTTGAAACTGCTACTGCCCTCACTGAAGTTACGGGACCTTGTAGACCTTCGCGGCTTTGAAGAGTTGACATCAGGGTCGATTTCATTTTCGGGTTTAACCTTGGCAACAACTAACTGAATAATGTTACTTCTGCAAAACGGGCAAACTGGTATGGAAGGACATGCCGTTGTTGGGTTGGGCTTGTTATGGCAGCACAAGGCCAGTGTGCATTGTGCGCACATCTGGTGGCCACATTCTCGAACCTCAATTGTACATACTTTATCGAAACATATGCAGCAAAGATCTGTATCGCTTGCCTGCACCAGATTGTCTCCAAATGAAACTAGTTTTTCTTCCAAGGGGTTTGCAATGAAGCTAAAGATATATGTGATGTTCACCATGTTTGTTCATTAAAGCACTGTTTAAGCAAGAATCACGAGAAAGAATAGTACCAACAAATAATAGACAGTGCAAATCGAGGTTCAATTTCAATGTGAAATAAGGAAATAAAGATGATAATGAGAGGACAATCACCTCGGATACATTGTCATCAAGTCCAGAATCAGAATGCAATGGAGATGGCAGCGAATAGACTGTTCCCTTCAGGACGGACTTTTCCCTCTCTCTGTTAGCCTCCATTAAAGCGAGTTCCAACAGAGCTTTTGCCTCCTGATTAAGCTCGCTTATGAACTTCAAAGGCGACGGCCAGACAAGAGGCTCTGCTGACGAAGGATTCAGCAAAGCTGCACATGCTCCATGGTGCTGACGTAGAGCCACTACATAAGGTATTCTCCTAATCAAGTTCACGAGGACTACAGTATTAGATATACCACTACTGAAAGTCGTTTCTCAAAAGAAAAAACCCAATCAAAATTATAAAATTTTACGTAATCATAATCGTAATCGAGAGAGAGAGAGAGAGAGAGAGAGAGAGTATTTGTTTTGCACTCTAGATTCTGCTCTGACATATGATAAAAGCAAAATTCAATAGTTTGACAGAAACACAAAAATTATTATTCTAAAACTCATTCCTTGGTTATAAGCATGTGAAAATGTTCAATTATAAAGTTAGAAAGATACCCTGATGCATCTCTTTGAAGTCGATCAGCGCCCCATGCCAACAATTCACGGATGCAATCAAGAGAACCACCTCTTGCAGCCAAATGAAGGGCAGTGCTGCCTGGAAAGCTGTAAACTATAAATTGTTAAATGTAAAATCTGCTGGACTTAAGGGAACATCCTCGAAAGACATGATAAGATTACCCATATCCAACGGTTGAAGCACAGACAAGAGCGCCATCGTCTAATAATATATGAACACATTCAGGTCGTCTTTGACGGGCTGCCAAGTGCAGAGGGGTTGCTCCTTTACCATCTCTAATATTCACAAAACGAGCATATCCCCTGCAAATCCAATCAAAGTACATGAAATCTAGAGAGCAAATGGGATAATAATTCAAGAGGGAAAAATGCCAAACACAATAAACTGGATTATGAGCCTATGTTAAATTTTAGGTATATTTAGGTTCAAGACTACGAAGGATTTTTTAGGAGTAGAGAGGCACAATTCGCCATAATAATCTTCTTTTCTTCTTCACATTTAAACCTGAAGTGGTGGGTGGACGTGACTCTCAAGTTGAGGGTGAACCGTTATAAATCTGCATGTATGCTCGTGTGTCTCTAATTTCGTTTTACTCAATATTGCACTCTTAATTGAGATTAGGGCATAATTCTTAACAGCATAAAGTTAATCCATCCCCGAGAAACCTACCATGAAACAGCCACATGGGAGGTGCGAGCAGTTGAAAGAATAGCTTTAAGGCAATCGGAATGACCATAATAAGCAGCATAGTGTAAGCAAGTCCTTCCATAGAGTGAATCGAACATTAAAATCTGCCCCAACATTCAAGATTAGCCCAGTCAATAATGAACACCAACACACATGTAAATGCATATGTAAATACAGATTACTTGAAAAATGGCTTATTAAAGAATATAAGGGATTGGGAAAAACAAACATTCGCCCCAGCTTCAATGAGTTTTTTCACACATGAGATCTTTCCGTGCATTGCAGCCAACATCAATGGAGTCTAAATCAAACATACATATAAATGATAATATCAGATAATAAGTCTCAAAAATCAAGAAATCAAATCAAATATTTACAGTCATTTTGAAGAGATCAAGATGAACACACCTGCTTGTAGCGATTCAATAAATCGGGATTGACAGATCGGCCCAAGAGCATAGAAAGAATCTGAAATCCCCAAATCAAAACCAGAAATGAGAAAACATCAAAATTTCATCAACCAAGAAAAATACCAAGAAGCCCACCTCGGTCTGGCCATTAGCAGCAGCAATATGCAAAGCAGAGTGCCGATCATACACTGTGGAACGATGAATAAGAGTTGGATCCCTTTCCAAAACAGTCTCAACGGTCTCAAAATCCCCCAACTGCACTGCAGTGAACAGTCCCTGCTCCTCAATTGTTCTGCAACTCAGCCCCTGGCCCATTATCCCTTATAAGAATTATAAATAACGTAATTGGGCTTTTGTATGGATAGATAGGTGGTGGAGCACCTCCACCGGGAGTCATGCACCGCCGTGGACAATGGGGGTCGTGGTGACGGAATGGGAGAGCGCTTCACATATTTATTTTGGGTTTAAGAAGCCTGGAGCAGCCCGGGAGAGGGGAGAATAGCGGGTAACTGACCGTGCCAGAAGGAAGGTGGGACAACGGGCAGAAGTAAGATATTTTTTCGGGCAGTTAGATTCCCAAAATAATATAAATTAATATAATAGAGTACAGATTCACACTTGCGGTTGATTGTTCAAATTAATATGCGGCAAAAATTGCAGCAAAGGTCTCTTACTACACATTTTATACAAATAGAACCTCTAATATTCGGCAACCCATGGTCAAACCCCCCTCTTTCACAGCGATAATCGGGAAAGGGATATAGATTAGATCAAACAAAGGGAGAAATTTCTTGATAATGGAATATGTGGACAACCAATGAATTTCTGGCATTCACATCCTCAGACTTTCATATTTTGTATAAAAAATTTTCCTCATGAAAGATGGTCATTAGAAACATTGTTGGAATAAGTCAATAACAAGAGTGCACTTTCTTTAACAAATAAACAGAAGACCATTGTGAATTCTTTATAAAAAGAAAACATCAATCGATTAGTTTTTGACAAGGAACTTGTCGCTTTTCGAGTTCTTTAATCAGATCTAAAATATCATTTAGGATTTTTGAATTGTTTAAAGATTTCAGTAAAATTTTCCAATCCGTGGCGATTAGGAACTCAGGATGCAGCAACATCTATGATGCAAGAAAATAATATATTTATATCACGATATTTTTTTAGGTTTGTTAAGAATCGATAGTTATTGTATGAACATACGAGTCACAGTCAATCAAGAAGAGGAAAGTCTGCTTTTAATAACATGATTTAACAGTAATTGGAATTGGGACACAATTTACCACTAAAGACTAATTTTTTTGCGAGTAGAAAATAGTCGAGAGTAAGAATGGGAACGGGAATGCAAAATAAATAAGATGAGGACCTTTTCTTACAATTTTTTTCTTAACTTGTGTGGGGGTTAACGTTTTAGGGGCACTGATTGGCGTTTGCTCTTTGTCCAAATTCGAAGTCTTCACACTCTTCTTAGGATGTTGAACATAGGTTTTGATTAATTAGTATAGACAATTTGGGATTGTTGGGGTGGTGTGTATATATACACAAAAAATGGTTTTGGAATGATTTTTGGACAATATTTGCAAGAGTTTTTGATATTATGCTCAATGCAAATGATATGGGATGCATAATAGACGTTCAAAATGTCCTATATGAAGAGCTATGAGTGAAGTGTTGATCCCAAACTCAGCAACATTTGTCAAAGGTCGCAAGCTTTCCTGTCGTTGGCCTCTTGCTCGAGGCGACAATGACACATTTTCATTAGAACTTCTTTTGCTCGCCTGTCGCTTGAGCGACATCTTATCGCTCGAGCTTGGCGAGCGATGGAGTTAGCCATTTTTCAGCCCATGTATAATTTTTTCTATCCAACTTTGGACTGCAATTTCTCACTCATCCGAAATTGATTTTGAGATTCCAAATATACCACGACGATCTACTCGATGAATAGAACAAATTAATCTATTTATATTTATAATTTGACTATCGGATTAAGTTCGAATATTTGGTCGAAATTGACACAAAAGTTACTTTCCATAATTTATTTTTCATTCTCTAAACCAAATTCCAACAATCACCCACATGAATGAAAATTCGAATATGCACATGCTATGCAGAAATATGATGCATTGTAGAGAGGGCAGAAAAATACTACACTAGGTAAGGTAGTTTCCAGCCTTGAACATTTCTTAGTGAAATACTATCAAATTTACTTGGCTAATTGATGAACGCTATATCTTGAACCATTCAGCAGTTGGTGCAAACCAAGACAATAATATTCACACAAATGTCTTTCCTAAATCATTCATGGTTCTCATGACTTAGTTCATTTTGACCCTGAACTACTCTTGAATTTCATAAGTATTTAGAAAATTTCAGCCTTTGAACATTTTTTATTGAAGCGGCTCCACATTACACTTACATAAGTGACCTCATATTAAGAATATTCTGCACTACTCCAATTGACTTAATCAAGATATATGAATCATTAAAAAGTTATCTTAACCTTAACATTCTGCAGAAAACATTTTAATTATCATATGAATGAGTTAGGAAATATTTTTCCCAAGTGCTTCATTGAATCTTCATAACTTAGTTGTCTCCTTGAACCAAGATCTTAGGATCTCCAGTCAACAAGGTGTGGTTACTATTCTCCCTAAAAAATGAGGGCTCCACGTCATCGTTCCACCTATGACACCACGTAAGCAAAGTGGCCCACGTATGCAGTCCCGTGCCACCAGCGGCCGGTTTGGCAGAAAGTCAACCAAAATTATGATGGTCCGAGGCTCCCTGAAGAGCCCCAAACGCCGAGGCATCTGAAGCTATTCATCGTCAGGGGTCCCTCCGCAAGAGCAGACCATAATACTGACAGGTCCGACGTCGTCCTCCACTGTAGATTCGAAGATCCCTCAGAAGCGATTGATAAGACAAACAATAAAGAGGTGTAAGTGTGTCAGCTCACTAGGACGGCAAGACCTATGTCCAAAGCATTAAATACCTGGAAGTGACCTTGATGTGAGGCTTCGGACGTTGGGATGCTCCCACGTGTCTATGGATCCAATGATATTAAGCCGGTCAAAATAGTATAAATAGGTTCTCTTTGTACAGAAAAGGGGGATTTTTTTGGGTAATCAGACAATTAAACAAGAAACGTCTTTATTCTTGTGGGGAAGATAGTGAGAGGAGGATTTACGTTGTTTTTTACATATTTTGCAAACACAATAGCAAATATACAAAAATTCCTACCCAAACGTCATCTTCATCGTGTCTATTGTTCCACATATTTCATGACAAAAAGAGATTGATTTTCGATTGTTTTGATGGGGTGATCATTGACAGCGTGATTGCCTTCCAATAATCTTGCTGGAGTCTGAACATCTTTGTCTCTTGTCGAAAAGTACCTCCCGCATTCATTTAAGCCTAACTATCGTCCTTATACCGGTAGAAACGCGCCGGATCCATTCTTGACGTGGCAAGAGTGGGCTCGGCATCTGTTGAGTCTATTTTTTGAGGTCAACAGTTACCATTACAAAGATCCTTACATAGTAGGCTTTTATCTCGTTCCTTTCGATATGCAACGTACTTGATCTCTTGGTAAACCTTTAGTAAATGGATTCGCGATGTTCTCCTTTGATTTCATATAATCTACGGAGATGATACAATTAGAGATCGATTGCTTAATAGTATTGTGTCTACGAGGTATGTGTCTAGACCTACCATTATATATGCTGCTTTGAAATCTTCCAATGACCGATTGACTATCACAATGTATACTAATTGCAGGTATCGACTCAAGCCAACATGGAATATCTTCCAAAAATTTACGAAGTCATTCTGCTTCTTCTCCAACTTTGTCCATAGTAATAAACTTTAATTCTATCGTTGATCTAGCTATATACTTTTGCTTTGTCGATTTCCATGATATAGTAATTCCACCAATGGTAAATACATAACAACTAGTAGACTTTGAATCCTTTATATCAGATATTCAATTCGTATCACAATATCCTGTCTAATACTGCGGGATATTTCTTGAAGTGAAATCCATAGGTTAAAGTATACTTTAAGTATCTAAGAACCCTTGTTAAAGCCTCCAATGATCATGACTTGAATTACTTGTTAATCTACTAACCCGTGAATACTTTATTTGTAATATACATTAGATTGCCTATGACCTGTGAATACTTTATTTGTGACACATATTCACCCATATTTTTTACTAAGTGTAAACTTGTGTCAATAGAGGTTTTCGTAGGACTTTCTTCAATTACATTATACATTTTAAGTATACTCTCAATGTAGTGAAATTGTGAAAGTATAATTTCTTCTGATATTCTAGAGATCTTAATCCCTAATATTACATTAGCCACACTCAAATCTTTCGTTTAAGATGTTTTGTTAACATTCTCTTGGTGTTTACCATTATTTCATGACTATTGGCCATTATCAACATGTCATCTACATATAGACATACAATCATGTTGGCCTTTGGTGTATGTTTAATGTATACACATTTGTCACACTCGTTTATCTTAAACCCATTAGACAACATTATTTTGTAAATTTTTTGATATCATTGTTTAGGAGGTTGATTCAATCCATACAACGACTTAACTAGTTTACAAACATTTTGTTTGTGATTAGGAAAGACGAGTCCTTCGGATTGTTCCATGTATATCTCCTCTTCTAACTCAATATTTAGGAATGCCATCTTTACATCCATTTGATAAATCTAAAGATTATGTAATGCTACAATAACAATTAACAATTTTATCAATGTGATTCTAGTTATGGGTGAGTATGTATCAAAGAAGTCAAGTCCTTCTTTTTGTCTATATCATTTGGCAATCAATATAATCTTATCTTTGGCAATGGATCTATCCGGGTTTACTTGTGAAAATCCATTTGCACTATAAATGCTTGTTCCCAAGAGGTAAATCAACTAACTTCCAAGTATGATTTTGCATCATAGAATCTATCTCACTATCGATAGTTTCTTTCCAGTGCGATGCTTCAGGTGTTGACATTGCTTCATTGAAAGTTTTTTTATTCATTTTCTATTATATATGTTAGAAAATTTGGGTCAAATGAAGTGGATATTATAGCCCTTTTACTACGCCTTGGTTCTTCCTCGTATGAAGTAAGGATGGGAAAAATCTGACCAACTCGACAAAATCGCCCAACCTGAACCAACCTGACCGGTTGGGGTCGATATTTTTTTTACACGGGTTGGGTGGGTGGCTGTGTAGGTGGGTCGGGTCGGGTTATGGGTTAATTCATGAAAATCGAATAAACCTGCCCAACATGAATGGCCTATTTTAAAAAAAAAATAAAAGAAAAGAAATAAAATGCCTAAAAAGTAAAAGAAACCTAAAAAGTACGAGTGTATAGTCTAAAAAGTAAAAGGAACCTAAAATGCCTACGAATGTCCCGTTTCAATATTTTTAGATTTTAATACCATATAAAGATTCGAAATTTCATTTCAAAAAAATTACCTTATTAAGAATCTTACAAAAAAATTACCTTATTAAGAACTCTAGTATGTTGTACATTAATTTCATCTTTTATCCAATGTAAAATATAAATATTATCCCTCCCCTAAATAATAATGTTTTTAGGTCTTTTTGTAAACAATTGTATAAAGTACCCATACATAATTACTTGTTTTTCTTGGCAGAACTAAAAACAATAAAATAGTCTAACTTTAATTACATTTGTTATTCGTAGACTCGGTTAATGAAGATTAAATAAGATAATAGATAATTTTATTTATTTACTTACTTTTTAATCTTGTCTATTCAAATTTAGTATAATAGAAAATTGAATGATTTTAATCTTTGTCGATAAGTTGTCTCAAACCGATCAACTCAATCCAACTCAACTCGTTCGATACTTGATTGGGTTGGGTTTCAACATTTACACGGTTGGGTTGGGTTTAGGTTGAGGCAAAAACCGACCCAACCCAACCCAATCCAACTCATGCCCACCTCTAGTGTGAAGTATCATTTATAGTATCATCATAAGTTCTTTTATTTGAACTTGCGTTTTCCTTGCTTTTATATGGAAAAATATTCTAAAAAATGATGTATTTCTTGATTCAATTATTCTTCCTTCTTGTACATCTTGAATTTCAGATTTATGTACAAGAACACGATATGCACTACTATTATTGGAGTGCCCAATAAATATGCAATCAATCGTTTTAGTACCAATTTTTATTTGTTTAGGTTTAGGTACTTCAACTTTAGCCAAACACTCCCGCACTTTTAAGTATTAGTAAGAATGAGGATGACATTTACATAATTCATATGGAGTTTCTTCCATTTTCTTAAGGGGTCTATCTTGTTAAGAATGCTATTTACCGAAAGAATAGCTCCCTCCCACAAATTATGAGGTAAACTCGAACTCATCAACATTGAGTTCATCATCTCTTTAAGAGTTCGATTTTTGCGTTCAACAACACCATTTGATTGGGGTTAGTAAGGTGCCATTGTTTGATAAATGATTCCATGCTCGGAACAATATTTTTCAAACGGTGCCACATATTCACCACATTTATCACTACAAATACCTTTTATTTGTTTACCAAGTTGATTTTCAACTTGCGTCTTATAGGTTTTGAAGACATCTGAGATTTCGCTTTTACTTCGTAGTAAAAAGACATAATAATATTTTGTACAATCATCAATGAAAGTTATAAAATATTTCTTACCATCTTTAATTTGAACAAATTTCAAGTCACATATATCACTGTGTATTAATTCTAAAGGCGTCGTGTTCTTTGAATTGAGTGAAAATTTGTTTTGACCAACTTTGCTTCAACACATACTTCATACTTATGATTAGGATCAATCTTAAGCGTTTAATTAAACTTTGATTTATAAGTTTGCACAAAAATATGTAATTGACGTGTCCTAATCGACTATGATATAAATAAGACAACTCAAGCATATAAGTAGAATTCAAAGTTTTGTTCATAATGCTTTGTTTTGGTACAATTGTAAGAATGTTCATTTTGAACATTCCATCACATAAGTATCATTTATCAACATACATCTCATCCTTAGTGAGTACAAATTCATCCAATACGAATACAAGGTTAAAGCTATTTTTGCTAAGTAGAGACCGGAAGACAAAAATCTTACGAATGTCCGGTACATATGTAAGACATTGTTGATGATGAGTTCTTTACCGAATATTATCTTCAAAGTAACTTTCCCATATCCTCGGTTTTGTACTTCTTTTCCAACAAATCCCATAAATCCTTGGCCGAGTCCATTGAACTATACACTCTATAAAGTGTATTGTCCAATTCATTTAAGATGTAATTTTTACAAAGGAAATCTGAATGCTTCCATGCATCCAACGTAATTCTCCTTCTTGTACNGCCAAATTTAAAGTAGTAAGATAAAGCAATACGAAAGATAAAACGAAATTCGAGGCAAGTTAAAACTTTCTCCTTAAGACAACATTACCCCGTAATGGTGCTAACGGACTACGACACTTGTCTCCCAAAATACAACGAATACAACTTGTGGTATAAGCACTTCAAACCACAAGCAATAGCGAACTTAGAACGTAATTTTCTCCCTACACAAAAAATGGTTTTCGAATGACTTTTGAAGAGTATTTTGTAAGAGTTGTTTATGCTATACTCAATGTAAATAATTTGAGATGCATAATGGACGTCTAAAGGGTCCTATATATAGAAGAGAAAGAGTTGTGAGTGAAGTGTTGCTCCTCAAACTCAGCAACACTTGCCAAAGGTCGTAGCATTTGTTGTCGCTCGAACGACATTGACACCTTTTCATCAGAACTTCTCTCGCTCTCATGTCGCTAGACTGTCACGCTCGAGCGATAGGTGAGAGATGAAGTTAGCCATTTTCTCCTCTTTTCTATCTAACTTCGGACTGCAGTTTTTCATTCATTTGGAATTGATTTTGAGATTCCAAATATATCACGACGATTTACTCGATGAGTAGAACAAATTAATCTATTTATATTCATAATTTGTCTATCGAATCAAATCCGAATATTTGATCGAAATTGACACAAAAGTGACTTTCCATACTTAATATTAAATCCACTGTTTTATGATTCTATTTCCCTGCCTCTGAAAATAGCATGAATGTGTCTGGAATTTAGACACGGAATAAAATCTGAATGTATATTACAAAATTACCATGCTTTCTTTTGGTTTAACGAAGATAATTGCTTCTTATTATTTTACACAGTTGGCCTATTCCTGTAAGAACCATTATGCTGCCACACATCCACAGGAACCAAACTCTGCCTTTAAATATTATGTTGCAAATGCTTACTGTTGTGCAAATTCTTAATACCCTTGAAAATAAATTAGATCTTACAAGTTCTGTTTCTTACTTTCCCTTATATTGGTTTTTATACAAATATCATGCTATTTACTTTTAGAGACTGGTGGTTTTTCCAGTCGTTGATTGAAGATGGCAGAAGCTGAGGATATTCAGCCTTTTGTCTGTGACAATGGGACAGGAATGGTTAAGGTGCCAAACCTAAATTTTAAAAATTAAATTTTGTAGCCCAAATGTCATTTTCATAAGATATTTCTAAGTTCCATTCTTCTGGTGTTGCATTGACTTAGATTATGATGTGATCCTTTTGATAGGCTGGATTTGCTGGAGATGATGCTCCAAGGGCAGTGTTTCCTAGCATTATTGGTCGCCCACGTCACACAGGCGTGATGGTCAGCATGGGCCAGAAAGATGCTTATGTAGGGGATGAAGCTCAGTCAAAGCGTGGTATCCTAACTTTGAAGCATCCAATTGAGCATGGCATTGTGAACAATTGGGATGACATGGAGAAAATTTGGCACCATACCTTCTATAATGAACTTCGTGTGGCCCCAGAGGAGCATCCAATTCTACTCACTGAAGCTCCTCTTAACCCTAAGGCTAATCGCGAGAAGATGACACAAATTTTGTTCGAGACGTCTAACAGTCCTGCCATGTATGTTGCCATTCAATCTGTTCTATCTCTTTATGTGAGTGGTTGTACAACTGGTAAGTACTTTAATGTCTTCATTATTGCATCAAATTAATAAGAAAAAAAAAATTGTGCATTGAAACAAACAGCACTTTTAATATTGAAAGTATATAATTATTTGAGTTTTCATGTTTGAGCTCCGGTTATCGAATGAATTCCAGTCTTATGGTTTGTTGAGTTTCCAGGAAATTAATAGGAGTTTCCACTAGTTAAGAGTCTACAGAGAATGATTTCTGAGTGAACCACCAACAGAGTTGATGCACTCTATGAATATTCATACATGTTTTTATTTGTTCCGTATATGAAGGACTTCCTCCCCCAAGAGTGGATTTCTATATCTTTTAATAGTCTTCCTGTTGTTTGCTGTAGGTGTTGTCTTGGACTCGGGATGATGGTGTCAGTCATACCGTTCCAATCTACGAGGGGTATGCTCTACCACATGCTATCCTACGTAGAGACTTAGCTGGTCATATGACCTCACCGATCACCTGATGAAAATCTTAATTGAGCGTGGCTACTCCTTTACCACTTCAGCAGAGCGTGAAATTGTGGGGGACATGAAGGAAAAACTTGCATACATTGCTCTTGATTATGAGCAGGAGTTGAGAATGCCAAGACGAGCTCTTCCATTGAGAAGAGCTACGAGTTGCCTGATGGGCAGGTGATCACTATTGGGGCTGAGCATTTCCGAAATCCAGAAGTTCTTTTCCAGCCTTCAATGATTGGAATGGAGGCTGCAGGAATTCATGAAACCACAGACACCTCTATAATGAAGTGTGATGTGGATATTAGGAAGGATCTTTATGGGAACGTAGTCCTGAGTGGTGGTTCTACCATGTTCATAGGATTGCTGACAGAATGAATAAGGAAATTTCTGCTTTGGCCCCAAGCAGCATGAAAATTAAAGTGGTAGCTCCACCTGAAAGGAAATATAGGAGGATTGGCGGTTCTATTTTGGCATCCCTAAACACCTTCCAGCAGGTGAGTTCCATGCAGTTTTAATTTAGAATGGACCAATCTGTACCATGTTTGGAGGGAAAGGCCCCTGTCATACAAGTATTTTGCTAAGCTTAAAAGTTACTTATTAACCCATGTTTGATACACATTAAAATTTTCATTTTCATTCTTCCACTCATTTTCAACTACACATTATTCAATAAAATAATATTTTTCATCACATTAATAACTTTTCCTTCTTTTTGAACCACACATTCTCCATCAATTTACTATTCCAGAATACATTCTTCCAAAATAATGTGGCTCAAACACACCCTAAATAATTTTACTATTTTAGGCTTTGGCAAACATGCTCATAACTGAAATGAACATCTCCTGCTTTAGTTTTATAGTGTAGAATTGATGAGGGAATGTCTTTTCTCTTAATGCAGATGTGGATTGCAAAAGCAGAATATGATGAATCTGGCCCTTCCATTGTACACCGCAAATGCTTCTAGTACTTCGTTATCGACGGGGAAGAGTAACAAGCTTTGTTTTGAAATATAAGACCTACCTTCTTGTTAACTCCTATATCAAATATCTGACATTCTTTGCCCTTCAATTCTAATTCATTGTTATAAATAATTGCTGGTGTTGATTCAAATCATTATTCCCCTCAGAGATTCAACATGTTATTTCCTTATCTTAGAATGCATCGAATGAGAGCTTTTTTTTCCTTCTTTTTCTCAATTATAAATACCGATGACATTATATAAGTCATCTCTTATGAGCATGTTTGGCACGTAATACTAGAAGATTTGGCACTACAAGAATAAAATTTCTGGAACTGCAATTTGCTAAACCTCCAAAGGCCTAAACTGTAGACTCCGTAAAGATTTATTATAAACTGGTTTTTGGTACCTAGTATTTCAACCTGATGAAATGGCATCCTCTTAATCAAGTAGATCAATATAGAATTGGACAAATCTCGTAAAATATGAAAGATCTCCCTCCAAACCCTACATACAACTTTCATCGATTACGTCTTTCCGCATAATTATATAAAACATAAATCATGGATCAACTAAACCCCTCTCAAGACTTTATTAAAGAGGAACCTTATGTTATGGAGAGACATTTTGTCCACAATATTTTATGATATTATGATTTGGACACATAGATTTAAATTTATTTCTTCTAATCCAATATCTCATGTCGACACATTATTATTATTACTACAATTGAATAATTCGTAAAATTAGGGTGTGTTTGAGCTATATTATTTTGGAAGAATGTATTCTTGAATAGTAGATTGATGAATAATGTGTGGTTAAAAAAAAATGAAAAATTATTGATGTGATAAAAAATATGTGGTTGAAAATGAGTACAAGAATGAGAATGAAAATTTTAATTTGACTCAAACAAGGCTTAATCCATTCAATAAATGGATGACAATAATTACTAATAACAAAGTTGGCCTAAAGTAAGGAGAAATACTAAAATAAATTAGACAAACTTCAATGTCCAAAAGGCCCATATAATGTTGGGAAATTTTAGTAGGATTATATTATAATGGGAACAAAATGATTAAGCATGAGAGTGCAATTATACTTGTGCCATGAGAGTGTGTGCACTTTAAATCGAAACCTTCATGCCCCCACCATCATAAAATGCTGCGTAGCTTTATTGATTATTTAAGTATCAATCAGTACATGTACATATTCATATACTGAAATCACCCGCCAAGAAATTAAATAAAAAAAACGGTGGTAATTTTATCTAATTTATTGCAGTAATCAATTATATTTAAGAAAACAGACAAAAATGGAACCCACGTCACCTTAATTTCATGGGCATACCACAAATCGTGGTGATCAAGTTTCTACTTAGCCATAAATTTCATCATTCATCATCTCTTTGGACTGATGATTGTAATCATGAGCTCCACCACTTTTGGTAACTCTCATATTTATGAAGTTATAGGAAAATGTTTTACTAATTAAACCAAATTTCAACTTCCCCTTAAGGTAACAAAATGTGTGGGCCCTAACAGTCCGAAACGTCAAAAGTACTGTTCATTCAGCACGACACTATATTGTAGAGATTTTGCAGCTTGCGTTGTGCCACGCCAAAAAAATAACACGAGTCACCTCAAAATTGGTCATGTTAGCTGAGATCCGCACTCCAAACTCTCCCATTCCCTTCCCTTCCCTCCACCTCTACCATCCCAGGTAACAAACTGTGTCGAGCTTGAGTAGTCCAACACATGAAAGTATTGTTTATGTTCAAAACGACTATAGAATCGAGTTGTTCTGAGTTCGATAGTAGAAATTTGTGCTTGCATCGTTTTCACCGAGGAAACAACACGAGTCATCTCAAAAGTGGGTCTTGTAAGCCTGGACCGGCTCCCCCCCCCCCCCCGACCCCCCCCCATGCTTGCATCGTTTTCACCGAGGAAACAACACGAGTCATCTCAAAAGTGGGTCTTGTAAGCCTGGACCGGCCCCCCCCCCCCCCAGTACCCACCCACCATCCCCACTAAATTCAAAGCAAGAATCCGAAGTACATTAAAATCAACATCAGGAATAATTCAATGTTTGCCCACTCCATAGAACATGAAAATGCCTTGTGTAGCTAGTGTGGGCCATGTGAAGAAGAAGGCAAATGATCCAATGGCAGTCGCATGTGAATACAGTGCATATATATGTTGGATTGTCTGAAAATTTTAATAATTATTATTATTAATATTTA
>CAIGRO010007631.1:0-21967 GCA_903798355.1 Fraxinus baroniana
TAAATCAAACAATGGTCACATACAATCGCCAACAACACTACTGCCACTAGGACCGCTCTCACCTCGCCACCGCCACCGCCACCGCCACCGTCGCCACCACACCACCTCCACTATGTGCCACCACGCCACCACCACACCCAGAAACACCACCACAACCACACCAACAAAGATTTCTCGCCCCCTCCCCCCTCCTCGCCCGCTGGTGCAGCGAAATCGCTGCACCAGCAGCGAGGAATCTGCTGCTCGTTCGCTGCACCAGCAATAGCGACGAAATCGTTGCTGGTGGAGGGAGGGGTGGGGAGAGGGAGGAGGAGGCGTGGCGGCGGCGGGAGGAAGAGGTAGAGAGAGAGGGAGGTGAGGTGAAAGTGTATTTGATTTTTAGGGTTTGAGATTAATTTGTATATATAATATTAAATATTTAAAATATCAAATACCTGAATTTTGATTAAAAAACTTTTATACTTGATTTTTAATTTTGAAACTTTAAGGACCTGGTTGCATGTAATTTCCTCNAAAAAACTTTTATACCTGATTTTTAATTTTGAAACTTGAAGAACCTGGTTGCATGTAATTTCCTCTAATTGATTTAGGTCCGTTCAATTGAAAAGCAGAGGTCCAACTAAAGTTAATTATAATTTCAGCCCAACCAAATGCAAGAGACCCAATTGACAAACAAAAAAAGGAAGGGGAAGACGAAGCCATCATACCCTCGCCAGTCTCCTTCCTCATGTGGTGCACTGTTCCGATAGAGCCCACACACGTGGCCGCGCCCCTTCCCTGGGTGTTGGATCCACCGCTGTGCTGAAGTATGCTGACACAATGCATATAAAATTCTACGACATAATTCATATATATTTTGTTCACTTAGATTTTTTTTAGAATGCATAAAACTAATTTAGCATCGAAACATGGTAAATTACTTTACCTCTTGAAGATTACACATAAAAAAATCAATCACCTTAGTACAAGATATTTTGGAAGATGTCAATCTAAAAACTATCCACTTACAATTAAAAAATCATATCAAACAATCCATGAAAAAAGCTCATTTACACACAAATCACTCGACACGAGTTTAGATTGTTGGGGAAAATGAGTGATTTGTGTGTAGATATAAGTTATAATTAACACAACAATTATAAATAATATAAACATATTTAATTCAATAATAACATAGTATAAAGAAGAGAAGAGATTTATAAAGAAAGTTTAAGTAAGTCACGTCAAGAACGCTGTCCTAAAGTCGTGTTACTTCCCCTTCATATGAGTACTTTTGGCACTATATGGCTCCAAGATAAAACTCATATAACTCATAGTCAGTTTTCGTTCTATGGACACAACCACAAGGAGATAAAGAACGAACATTTATCAAGTTGTCAAAAGTATAAGAACAAAAAATGTATAGGGAGTACTTTCAAGTGGTTTTAAGATATACACAACAATGAAATCTAACCTTTTATAGGTAAACTTTCAACCTCCACATTTATACCATTAAAACATAAGTTACAATACGTATTATGGTGTTTTAATTTTATGTTAAAACTAGAAATTAAAAATGTTTTAATTTTGAAAGGTTGAAACTTATTTTATGTTACAACAGAAAAATCATGAGTAATCAAGGGAAGAAAGGAAGAGATGGTTGCACAGTTCTTACATTAGAATGATAAAGAAGTGGTATATGCTCATAAAGGAAAATCACAGATTTCAAGTTTAGAACATCTATTTGGAGGTAGGTTATATCAACAAAATAAAACTATTATGTATATTACAATAAATTTGATGACCACGTCGATCGTGTAGGGCGTTAAAAAAAAATTCAAGGCAAAGTACAATTATTCACTATGATGAGAAGAATCTGTTAGAAATATTACTAGTTCAATACAGAAAGGTGCAGAAATAAAACTTATCAACTGATCGAGTCTCATGACAGCACGATGTCTTAAAGCAAAATTGCCCGTCGATAACTACTGTGACCTCTGTGGACAATCACCTCTAGGATACAACGATCAAATAAACCAAGTGTGCAGCAATCACAAATGGTTTTCATACTCCAGAAAATATATAAAATGAGTATAAAATTTTACTGAATAGAAAGATGTAATTTCATTTTTTGTAATATTTTTCTAATACCTAGATGTGTGTTTATATAGACAGAAAACTGACGTAACTGCCTCCACCATGATCCAGTATTAGTTGCAATTTTTATGGCTAGTGGTAATAAGTTGTTAATACTGGACAATTAAAAACGATCATATTTTACTGGCTAGTTGACCCATTAAATAATTCCAAAAATGATTAAAAAAATAATTATTATTAGAATCAAGAAATCTCAATCAAAGACTTTTTAATATAATGCGTGATGTGTGACTCGAACTCCCGACCTCCCACACAAATTCCACATTTTTCACTAATTCAGCACTTCATCTGAATTAATTATTTCTTTCACATATTATATTTATTGTATAAATATCTAACACTTTTCTCTTGCTGGCCCTGCCAGTTGAGCGTAGGTAAATTTTCTACGAAAGTTAGAAATTTTTTTCAATCGTCCTACAGTGCCCAGGCTTGGTGCCAGGCTCGGTGCTCGACCCCTCACATAGGGGGAAGGGCCCACACATTTTGATTACTCGATCTATTTTCGTATCGATCATGAACTGTCACCCTGTAGGAAATCTGTGAAAGATTACCCTATACATTGAGCATTATTCATGATGAGAAATTATTACTTAAGCATTAAATATAATATTGGCATAATCATAGATACATGCTATAATTTGGAAAAAGAGAAATTTGGCGTTACAAATTCTGTTCTCAAATAAAACTTACAAAATAAATATTGGGGCTTGGCGCTTATGTCATCTTTGTGCTCCTTAATAACCCCTTCCATTACATGGTTTCCCCAAGATCCATTGCCTACAGTTAAACTCTTCGTCCTGAGTTATCTATCTTCCTCTAAAGTGTGATTTATTTTTTTTTTAACTATAACCTCTTCACAAGTAGCTTCAACGTGAGATGTGTGTAGATCATACTTCCTCATTATAGACACATAAAATATCGTAACCTTAACAATGTAGGTGGTAATACGATCTACTAATCCTAAGTCACCTATATGGTATCTCAAAATGCCTAACAAAGTGGTGGCTACATTTTTCGTTCTTTTCAAACCTTATTATACCATTGACAGGTATTTCCCTAAAAGACCATGTCACCAACAACAATTTTTAAATGCATTCTTCTTTTGTCACCATACTAATGATATATTGGAAACAACTATCGTTGGCAAGCTCAACTCATCGAGGGCTTTCATCCCAAGTACCTTGAAGGTCAACAACACTAGCTGGCAACATGTCCTCGAGAATTTGAATTTTCCTCATTGCCTGTCCATTTTTTTTTTTTTTTTTTATGTTGAGTTTTAATTTGTCATGTGGGCTTACATATATAATTAAGTGTGTATTAAATGATATCTCAAAGTTGAGACCAATTAAAATGATTTAGAAGTTATGGGCTTTGAGCTTCTAATTACAGTATGGGCCTAAATAAGTGTAGAGACCAATTCTTTTAAAATTGTATTTCTTGATGGGCCGAAACATATATGGGAAAATATAAAGTGGGAATTACACAAAAACTAGTGTTTTCAAGATTCAATTTCGAATTTCAGATATCAAGTTTTAATTTTCAAAAATCAGATATTTCATTTTTATACAAACCATAATTATACAATCCTCTCCATCTCCCTCTTTCTCTCCTCGTTCTCGACTCTCTCTACCTTCCCCACCTCTAACCCTAACTATTCTAATTCTGCACCCACCCCCTCATCTGACACTAGAACTCCCTCATTGTACTATGCGATGAAGCCGCTGTAGAAGCGGCGTTGTGCATGCGAACGACGATGATGAGGCTGCTGCGAACTCGAAGCAGCATTGCCCTACGGTGCACCCGCCATAGAAAATAACCGCCATTTATCATTGTTGTAGTGTAGCCGCTTGTAGGACTGCCACGTACAGCGAAGGGTAGCTCGCATAAGATCACCGTTGTGTCTCCATCAGACCCTCGCCTATTCTGTGGCTCCTTCAGATTCGTCAGATCTAAAGCTCAAACTAGAAAACATGAGCCGACAGCGGTGGAGGAAGATTGGTAGTTTTCCTTTTTTATGTTTTTCTGGTTTTATTTGCAAATGGTTGTGTTTTAGTGGTGCTTCTTGTGGTGTGGTAGTGGTGTTGGTGGTTGGATGATACTCGTGCATATGGTTGTTGGTGGCGATAGCGGTGATGGTGGTGGTGGCGGTGATGACGGTGGTTGTGGCGGTGGCGTTGGTGGTGGAGGTAGTTGTTGGTGATGTGGTGGTGGTGGTACGGCGGTTGTGGGTGGTGCAATGGTGGTTGGTGGTAGAGGTGGTTGTATTAGTGGTGGTGCGGGGGTTGTTGGTGGGCAGTGGTGGTCGTGGTGATGTCGGTATTTTTAGATGGTGGTTTGCTGCCGGGAGGTGGTGGGGATTTCGACAACGGGGTTCGGTTGTCATTCTGTTGGTGTCAGTGGTGAGGTGACGTTCATAAGTGTTGGTGGTAATCACAAATTATTTGGTCGTTTGTAATAATTAAATTCATTAATTTTTGAATGATAAACAATATGTGATCAATGAAAAATACAAATTGTGACTAAGAAATAATGCTTGACCTAAAAATTGACAATTTGTGACAGTCTACTAAGTTGTGACTTATAATATTTGTGATTTATAATCTATAAATAAGCCGTGACGTATAAATTGTTTATTATAAAATTTCTGAATTGTGACTGTAAAATAATTTGTGATCTATAAAGTTTATGATTTGTGATCGTAAAATAATTTGTGACTTATAAAAATTTTTATGTGACCGATGAACAAATTATGATATATAAAATTTCTGAATTGTGACCGTAAAATAATTTTTGACGTTTTAATTTTTTATTTGTGACCGATGAACAAATTGTAGCGTACAAAATTTTTGAATTGTGACCGTTAAATAATTTGTGACGAGTAAAATTTGTGATTTGTGAACAATTTTATAGAACTTGTGACCAAATTATATGGAATTGTATTTAATTAATAAATATATGTTTAATTAAATAATTTATAAATAAAATTTTAAATAACGTAAGATTTGAAATTTTAAACCTTAATCTCTTAAATTTGAAATGGGTGAAACTTAACCTCTTAGTTATGAAATCTTCCCAAATATAAATAGGGTTAGGTCTCCAATTCGTATGTGATTGTCATTCTATATGTCATCTCATCAATACAAAAAAATTAAGAGAGAACATATTGAAAAGAAATATCCAAAACCCACAATCAAGAATAAAAAACCAAGAACAAGCAATCAAGATCAAGAAGCCATAATCATTAATGCCAAAATCAAAATCCAGTAATAAAGTATCATTCCCAATGAATTAAGGTATGTTCCGCACTTTATAATTCTCATGCTAAATTGACCGGAGGATCTTGGAAATAAAGTATTTAGGTTTTCAAGTTCTTGAAATTTAAAGTTTTAATAAAATCTAACAAATAGCATAAGAGCCAAATTCATGTTAAACCACTGAGATTTAAAAAAGAATTTTATAGTTGAAATTCATACTTTGGATTTCAAAATTTTGGAATGTGAAATTTAGCTTTAAATTTCAAAAATTTAGATTTTTTTTTTTTCAGAAATCTTTCGGATCTACAGCATCACCTAGAGCTGCGCGCCATGTTTGGGCATTGTGGTATTGCGTTTCAACTTCTCCGATAGCGCCACGATGTTGGTTTCAGCGTCGCGACTCTGCATGGGCGTTGCAGCGTCCAAATTGCGACGCCATGTAACTAATTTTTTTTAGGGAAACAAAAAGAAAATAAAAAATAAAATGGAGTGCAATTGAATTTAAATATTGGTACTAAAGTTTATTTTGGATTTCTGACATTCTAAAGTAAATTAATTAAAGCAGCATTTTACCAAAGTTACCTCTTTATCTAAATTTATTTATTTGAAATATTAGGATGGTTGTGTATATATTATATATACAGACATTCACCAGCTCAAAGGAAAATGAATATTTGGCCAAATTACATGCACACCTGTTGTAATAAATATGTGACAATTGTAAAGTTTTTATGTGAAGAATAAGTTGGTCCGAAGATAAATTTATTGTTTGATATATTTTATTGTCAAAGTTGATTACTATACTAAGAGTACCATTTACAAGTTGATATTTGTGTCCAAAAATGAAATATCAATGTCGTGTTCAATCTCTTGTGAGAGGCCCACCATTATTTGAATTTATTGATTGTTCAATACGGATTCTCATGTTAACATATTGTTTAGCTTTAAATTCTATATTCAATTAATCCATTTACTTTTATTATATCTATCAACATCAACTCAATTCTTGTGCTTGAATTAAATTTCAAGGACTGGAAAGAGAACGTTCATATCGTTCTTGGCTACATAGATTTAGACCTTACTTTAAGGACTAAACAACCCACACACTTATGAATAAAAGTTTAATTGATGAAAAATGAGATTTTGATAAATAGGATTGTTCAAATTACATAAGTGAACACGAATCGTGAAATTTCAATAACATTCGAGGGCGCTTATCCTATAAGATAACTACTACCAGGGAATTTCTTACAGAAATTGAAAAACGTTTTGTGAAAAATGATAAGGTCGAAACTAGTACGTTTCTAAGGAAATTAGTTTCACTCGAGAATAAGACTAAAGAAAACATACAGGAGTACATCATGGAGATATCTCATTTTTCTTTGAAATTAAAGGTATTTAAACTTGAGCTTCCTGATGACTTGCTTGTGCATTTGGTTTTGATTTCTCTTCCTGTACAATTCAACTAATTTAAGGTCAATTACAACTGTCAAAATGAGAAGTAGACTCTTAATGATCTCATTTCATATTGTATGCAAGAAGAAGAAAGGATAAAGCAAGTAGAGCTGAAAGTTCTCACTTGATAGGTACCTCTAAGAATAAGTTCAAGAAAAGAAAGAATAAAGAAGCTGCATTTGGTCCAGTTCAAAAGAAACAGCAAAAGCTTGAAAATGATTAATTATCTGGCATCACTTTTGTTAAAAATATGGAACACATGAAGATGGATCATACTAAATACCATGCTTGACGTGTAAAGAAAAGTACACTTCTCACTTTGATTTGTTTTGAGTTTAATTTAGTTTCAATACCAAGTCATACTTAGCGGATAAATTTCAATATCAATACTTGATTAATTGTGTCTATGCAGGGTTACATGAACAGCAAAAAGCCAATTGATGCTGAAAGATTTATATATATGGGCGATGGCAAATTAGTTAAAGTTGAGGCTATACGGACTTTTAGGTTATCATTAAAGACCGAGTATTATTTGAATTTGAAAGAGACATTTGTGGTACCATCTTTTAGACAAAATTTGGTTTATATTTCTACATTAGACAAATTCTGTTACGCTTGTTCACTTGGAAATAGTCAATTTATGTCTCTTTCTAATTCAAATGTCGTGGGTGTCGGTTCTTTATCTGGTTATAATAACATATATTTTCTTAATAGGGTTGCATCTTATAATGAAACATTCCATCTGAATTCAAATGGTATTAAACATAAATTAATCAATGAGAATATCGCTTCATTAAGTATAAACGATTAGGTCACATCTCTCAAAAGAGAAAGAAAAAATTTGTGCCAGAAGGAATTATTGATCCCCTTAATTTTTCAGACTTGGGTGTTTGTGTTAATTGTAATAAGTGAAAACAAACAAATATAAGGAGATTAGGTGCCCATAAGATTTCGAACGTTTTAGAACTAATTCATATGAATATTTGTAGGTCATTTCTTTTCGCTTCTTAAAATGGTCAACAGTAATTTATTATATTCATAAACGAGTTTTTCTAACTATGGCTACGTATATCTTATTCATGAGAAATCTCAATCATTGTACATGTTCTAGGCTTACAATGTTGAGGTTGAAAACCAACTCAATAAATTAATTAAACATGTCCGATTTGGTCGTGGTGGTCAATACTATGGCATACAGGATGGATAAGAAGAACAACGTTAGGGCCTTCTGCTAAAATCCTAGAGAAATGTGGAATCATTCCACAATACACTATGCTAGGTTTTCCTAGCATGAATGGTGTTATTGAGGGACGAAATAGAACACTTAAGGTCATGAAAGTGAGTACGATTAGTCATTTTACCTTAATAGAATCTCTCTAGGAAGAGATACTATAAACTTCATCTTAATTCTCAATAAAATTTCAAGTAAAGCAACTGTCAAAACATCTTATGATTTTTGAACAGGCAAGAAGCCTAGTTTGAAGTATTTACACATTTGAGGTTGTCCAGTTGAGGCAAGGTTTTATAGGCTAAACAAAAGGAAACTAGACACCAGAACCGTGAAATGTTATTGGATACTCTGAGAGGTTAAGGGACTACAAATTTTCAAGATCCCACTATGAGGTCAATTTTTGAAACGAAAAATGTCTAATTATCTGATGATGTGGATTTTGTAGGGGGACATAAGGTTTTAAAGTTATGAACTTTGTCTTTGAAGAAGAAAATGTATATATCCCTTCATTACAATTGATAATGATCAGGATAAGGGACAAATTCTTACTCTAAATACATTGACTTTAAAGAGACATTCTCTTCAATTTCTACGAAAGAATCTTTTAAGACTATTATGACACATTTTGATTTTGAGCTATGTTAAATGGTTTACAAATTAAAGAAATTCATCTATGGGCTTAAGTAGGCTTACTGTCAGTGGTATCACAAATTTTATCAAATAATTATCTCGTTTGGTTTTGAAATAAAAACAAATGATGGTCGTGTATTTGTGATTCAATGGGAGTAAGTATATTTTTCTGGTATTGTCTATCAATAATATACTGCTTGCCTGTAATATATAGGATTATTGTACGAAAACAAGAGATTTTTGTCATGGAATTTTGAATGGAAAATCTTGGCGACGCATTTTTTATGTTAGGGATACAGATACACCATCGTTTTCGGGGTATTTTTGAATTATCACAAAAAAAGCTATATCAATGAGATTCTTAAAATATTTGGGATGTAGGAATGCAAACCAGGTGATACCCATATTGTTAAGGGAGACAAGTTTAGTCTTAATCAATGCCTTAAAGATAAACTTAGAGAAAATGAAATGCAGAAAATTCCGTATGTTTTAGTAGTTATGAGTTTAATGTATATTCAGATTTGCACATGTCCGGATATATCATTCCAATAACTCTAGGATGGATATTTGGAAAGTAGTCAAGTGAGTTATACAGTATCTACAGAGAACAAAATATTACATGCTCACATATAGGGAATCAGACCAATTTGAGATCTTTGGTTATTTTGATTTTGATTTTGCGAATTTCAAGATAGTAGGAAATTCATATCGGGCTATGTCTTTCTAGTGGCTTGATGAGCAATATCTTGGAAGAGTGCTAAGCAGACACCCAAGCTTCTTCAACCATGGAAGTGCAATTTGTAGCATGTTATAAAGCATCTAATCAAGGAACATGGCTGTGAATTTTAGATGAAATTGAAAAACCACTTAAGTTGTTTTGTGACAATAAGTTAGCAATCTTGTATTCAAACATCAATAAGAGTTCAATGAAGTCTAAATTTATGGACTTCAAATTCCTAGTTGTTAAAGAAAGAGTTCATAGTAGTCCAATTACTATAAACATATTGAGACAAATTCTATGATAGCGGTACATTTACTAAACAACTATCACCCAAGGTCTTTCATGGGCACATTGCTCACATGGCTATTGTTTTTTGATAAACGCTAGTTTAGTGGAAGTTTGTGATTTTGGATGTTTTAATCATGTGATTTTGTTTGTGTACATTCAAATTTATTTAAGAACTAAAGTATTCAATTTTCATTCTAATTAAAATTTATGGTTTTATCTCATTAAAGAATGAGGTGGGGCCAGTTGGAAATATGCATGTTATGATCACATTGCATGTAATTTTCATCCTACACAGCCATACTTGATCTATATCATTTAGTTGTGTTGATATATGTGACCATTGATGGTTTACTTATAAATACTTATAACGAAAATCGCTTTGACCCTATATTAACATAATTAATTGACAAAATTGTTCGAAGATACTTTTGGTTATGTAGCAAAAGTTTTGAGCTCATAATGTTATGCACATTTATAAGGTAAGATATGAGGCCTAAGTGAGAAATTGTTGGGAAAAATAATTTGTTATGTGGACCTACATATGTAATTAATTGTGTATAAATGCTATATTAAAGTTAAGTCCGTTTAAAGTGATCTAATAATGAATTAAAGTAATTGGACTTTGGACATAAATAAATTGTGGGCCTAAACATATGTAGAGACTTGATTTATAGGGTGTATTTCATAATGAGACGAAATACTTATGAAAACAATAAATGGATTATGATCCTCAATTCATGTAGGATTCTCATTTTTTTGTCACATCTCATTAACATAATAATACAAAAGAAAATATATTAAAGAGGAAGATCCAGAAATTCATAATCAAAATCAACAATCAAGAACAAGAATCTAGAAAAATGATTGAAACAATCAAGATTAAAGAGATAACAAGTTGATATTCAAGATTCAAAATCATGGATCAATGTATGTTCCTTATTAATTAATTCTCTGATAATTTAACATGAAGATCTTGACAATATGTGAAGTTTCATAAAGTTAAAGTTTTATAAATATTCAACGTGATTCTCTTTATCTATTCATGATGCCCAATTTGTATTTTTTTTTTCTCAACTAAAGGTGATTTTTACTCAATACGTGCAAAATGTAAATCTGCAAAACATACGTGTAAAGTTTAATTTTATCAAGAAGTAAAAGGGCAATTTCGAGTCAACTTTCTTCTCTCTTTTTATCATTCTTTTTGTCTAGATCGTTAAATCTAAATCAACGATTTGGTTTTTCTTTTTTTAAATCGATTATTTTTCTTACTCTTGGACGTGGTGCTCGACATTATGCATTATTACATGTTGACGTATTCATGAGGCATAATTTGTGTTGTGAGCTTAACTCATGGGCTTGAAAAAGACAAAGACAAGTCATTAATTGAAAATATTAAAGAAAAAAATAGATCAAACCATTTCTTTTAGTTTTCCTACTCACAAATCAGATATTTATTATAAAAACAATAACTTAAACCTAATAATGCTCATGATAGAGGAAAATGAATTTAAAAAAAAAAAAATTCACATAACATAATGTATAGACAATGAAAGTCACAAATGTAACTCACACAAGTAGAGACAGAGACAAGTGTATTAGAGGTAACAAATAAATTTACATGAATAATATAGGGAATTGTTCGATGAAGGTCACCTAGTTTAGCGTGTTATTTCACTAATCACATGGACACTCGTATTAGATGTCACGACATACGCCAAATCATTATCCCTATTATAGTCTATACTGATAGAGAGAGAAATAATATCAATTTTTGACAATAATTCAATTTTGTTCATGTACACACATGGTAGTATAGATGAATATGGAGAGAGAATAAATACTTTGCTGAAATTTAGGATGAATTATGGTAAGATATATATATACACATTTTGTCCTTGTATATCCGCCGATTCCAATCACATTGCTTATATAAGTCTACTTTTATTTAAATTATGAATTATGATCTGATTTCTGCAAAAAAAAAAATAAAAAAAAATCATAATCTAATTTTTAAGATCACGTAAACTGAAATGATAATAGTTACAATTTATTTTTCCAAAATTAGAACCATCAAATTTTCTGTCATTAATATACCAAATAAAAAATTGTCCATCTAATATTTATATTTTCTTGTGCCTTTTTTCCTTAAATTTTGTGCTGGCCTTTAACTTAATTTAAAAATTTCTCTTAAAAAAAATGTAAAAAGTAATTATCTTCACACTGCGATTTATGCTAACAGCGTCACATTTTGATTCAAATAAATGCTTCATTGTATTTTTATTCTGAACTTTTTATTAATTAATCAAGGCCAAAATTCCATTATAAGGGAATTAAAAAGTTTATTTTTAAATAAGTAACACAAATAACGAATACAAAAGTTCGACAATACATTGTTCCTTACTAACAAAATATTTGGATAGAGATCGTTATCAAAGATTATAATATGTACTAATTAATTGAAAGTTAAAGATAAAAAAGTTCAATGATTTTCTATTTGCTGTTGAGCCGACGCTAGGCGGACGGTTTAATACACGACATGGTTAAAATATACAAATGCTAACTCTGCAAAAATGGTGAACCTTCACTATACGTACATACTGAGATGACCGGTCTTATATTAAGGAATTACTCAAACTGACTTCAGCATGATTTAAGGAGTAATTTCGCCTCTTAGAAACGGAATAGCAGGTTTCTTATATCCTCATGGTAATTAGCATAAATATATATATATACATTATATAAAATGCATTAATTTTATGAAATTGAGAAAGATGAGAAGAAGACTGCACCCTTGAGTTTGTATGCATGCATCAGTACGTATGTTGATACTATATAATTTTAGCTTACTCGCCTTCGAGTCAAGGCCTGAGGGTTTATAGGCAGCATTTTGAGAAGCTCACGACAGCTTAAATATAAGAATAGATGAACCAACACACTTGCCTTCGAGTCGACGCCTAAGGGTATAGATGCAACATTTTGAGAATCTCATGATAGCTTAAATACAAGAATAGATGATCCAACATACTTGCCTTCGAGTCGACGCCTGATCAGGGTATAGAGGCAGCATTTTGAGAATCTCATGATAGCTTAAACAAAAGAATAGATGATCCAACATGAACGATAAGAGCCCATCAGATAGTCAAGGTGACTTGCGAACGAACCAGGAAAAAAATAAAATAAGAACGTGATGTTATCCTGAGGCTGTACGCAAGTCATCCTTGGCTATCCAAAAAAGACTCTTTATCGTCATGTAAGACCTCTCTTCTTCTTCTTCTGTAATGTCTCGAGCTGCCTGCCTACTATGCCAAGTGCAACCTTCTGGGTAACTATTTATAGTGTTAAGACAATGTAGAATGCTTGATCAGTTTGGAATCACCTTGTAGAATTGTGTCGCTACTGCCAATGGACGTGGATTCTCGACATAGAATCAAGAATATGTTCATCTTGATAGAAAGTACTCTTGATGATTATCCCATTACAAGGGGAAAATCAAAATACAAGTACTTAAATTGTCTAGACCATGACTGCAGGCATTTTGACTTTTGTAATGTGTATATTGTGGAGAATAATAATATCAACAAAGAATATCTTGATTTTGACTCTAGTTTATTGTAATTTTTGTCATTCTAAAGATAATCATGTATCTCGTGTGTATGGTTTTACACAAACCGAAAACCAAGCTACCTTACTTTGGAAACAAAACCAATTCAAATTCCTACTTGAGTTTTAAGGAGCATCTTGGGTCTCGAATAATGAACAAATTCTTTTTCTTAAGAATACGTGCATGATTCGAATGCCGCTTAATTTATGGTCAATGTTCACTTGCGTGGACCGACACCCTCGTACCCTCCTCCTTGAAAGAAAGTTTTCGAGCTAGCTAGACTTGTGAGGACTCTATTTGAATAATACCTTCGAATTTTCCTTCAACCAAATGGAGGTAGACCATCCGCTAATCCCAATTTGTGACCTATTGTATGGGTTCACTAGAGAATGTATTGTGCCAAGGAGAAAAAATGACCATAGCTGTCATCATAAAGACAGTAACCAAAGATGCTCATGTATTTTTGGACTTTCTTGCAGTAGACAACGTGTCAGCCTATAATGTAGTCCTCAAATGCGAAAAAAAATTTGAAAGTTGTCAGCTCCATACATTACATTGCCATGAAATTCTCTATCGACATCGGAGTGACAACTGTGAAAGAAGATCAAAGAGTGTCCCGGGAATGTTATCGAAATTCCATTGGCAAGGCCACTCCTACACCGTGGCAAACTGCAACATGTAGTGATGGATAAGGTGATGGACGAGGCACCTGCGGGCAATACAAAGAAGGCGAAAGCACAGGAAAATGTCATGGGTGACCTTGACTCCCGAGTCATTGAGCTGGAATCACAAGTTTCTCCGATCGAGAAACTCAAAAGTGTACATATAAGCTGAACTTACGAGGTTCAACGCAAATTACACCTAGAAGAGGCGTGAATAGTGATTATGAGAAATTAAAAATTAATAATTAAATAGCAACAAATCACTATTAATTATCTGTAGATAGCTAATCAATGAAGTCAAATTTCCTAAGTTGAATTGCTGCAATTGTATGAAAGCAATAAGTAAACAACCAGAATGATCAGGGAGAAACTCCAACTTGGTGAAAATTACGGGCACTTTGTCAATCAATAATCCACTATAAACGAATTATGAACTTACAATCTGCCAGACTCGACTACTACTAGTATTTTCTGACCTTCTGACTACAATTCTCACAGCCATCCTAGATTGCGTGCTCTTGCACCAACTCCCAGGTGCAATTTTTAAAGTCCTCCTGGATTGCATGCTCCTGCTGAAAGTCCAAGATTGGCTAACCAAGAGAGGGTAAATTGATTATTAAAACTTTTTTGTGAAGAACTTTAGTTTTAATATAATAAACGAGCAAATAACAGAAGACAACTAAACACAAATAAGCAAGTAAGTGGAACAACGTAATTTGTGCAAAGTAAAAGCGTTAAGTAAAAGGGATAAAGAGTGCAAACGATACAGTTATGGAGGTTCGATCTAATGCAATGATAAGCGTTCTCCGTTACCAAGCTCTCCAGTACGAGCAAGGCCTTTTTTACTATGATGATTGACTCATGGCGCGATCTAACCCTTGACAATGCTTCCAGTGACTTACAACCAAGGAGCACCGATCCTTTTACAACGTTGAGCTTTTCAGGACCTCAACACAACCCACAATTCGAAATGAGTTTACAAGTGAAATATTCTCTTCTCAATAAATGATGAATGCAAGGTTAAGTATAAGAAGAGAAGTAGACAAACACTTTAATGAAAAGCAATTAATGAAGCTCAAGAGTTAGGTGTGTGAATCTTTAATGTATAGAATGATTTTCAAGAATTAAGTTTGATCAAAGATTTCAAGAGCAAAATAGTTTGATATTAAATGATATGAGAGATCAATGGTAGCTCAAGGAATATCAAATTGATTGCTCAAAAGTTATTTTTCAAATGGTAGGTGAATTGGTATTTATAGTAGTTGAGAAACGCCAAAAACTCTGCCAAATCGAACGATCATCTGGACGTCCGGTTCTGAACCGGATGACCTAAACTAGCCGTTGAAAAACTCTGTCATAATGGCTAAAAAACTGACTGTTGCTGGTAAGCCGGACGTCCAGATGACCAGAGTTGGTCTGGGTCATTTTTCTTTTTGTTTTGTTTACAATCAATGATGTTTTTACCTGATTTTTCAAAGTTTGTTTTGATAGTTTTCAAAAAATAGGTTGGAAAAACTTCTCTTTGAAAAATAATTTTATGCAAACATTTTCGTCATGTAAATTTTGTCTTGGGCTTGAGCTTGGAAAGATTAAAGATTATACATAATTATAAATTGTTTGTTATAATCAAAACATACGGTTTGACCATAGGTCAACAACTTTCCCCCTTTTGATTATGACAAACAATAGATGATTTGTAATAGAAGGAGTATCTCATATAATTTAAACAATTCAAACATTTGCAATTTTTTTCCCCCTATATTTTATAGATCAAGATTTTCCCCTTACATTAAGCATGCAAATCGTATCATCAAATCATCTCATATATGTTTACCCCTTTTTGGCATAAACAAAAAGAATAGAGCATTAAGAAGCATAAACAAAACATAACGGAATGAAATCTTAAAATCATGGAGAATATAATTTAAACCAAATTATTCAACAACATGAAATAAAAGTATAAAAATATCTAAAGTAAAAACAAGGAAGGATAAAAAACGACCATTTAACATGTTGTAGTGATCCTCGGAGCCACTAGACAAAGAATGACTACTTGGAGCATGTTGTGGAGTGGACTGTATATCACTATCGTCATCCTCATCACCATCAAAAGGTAGAGTCGATGGACCCGAGGTGGGGTCGAGCCCTTTCGTGCATGCCACCCATTGACCATGTTCTTTTACTTTTTTCATTCGCTTGAGGGTTTGAATGTTGATTGTGTCGGTGGGTTTAAGTGAGACATATGTTTCATCATCTAATGTGACGCAAAAGTGTTTGAAGATTTTTGTGGGAAGCATGTCATATGGTAAAGCCTTAACGGCTTGTGTTGAATGCACAAGCTTAATAAGTCCTAATGTAATGGTTGTAAAATCAAGTTTCCTACCAACAAGAAAAGAATCGAGAAGAAAGAGATCAAATGAACTTACTTCATTTTGATGAGCCTTTCGGTGTAGGATAACATTTGCAATTATGTTTTGTAGAACTTTGTAACTTTGGTGATATTTTCAAAAAAAATCCAGGTGACTCAACGACAAGCCTCAGTGGGGTTATAGCCGTCGAACTTAGGATATGTCTTGTGACGAAAAATTTGTGTTTCACATAATTCAAGTTCCAAAATGTCACGAATGAGTGCTTTGGTGATAATTCTTTCATGAGTCGGGCGTATGCATGCTCCTCTAATGTGGCAATTGAGATCCATCCCATGTTTTCAAAGAGTTCCTCAATATGAAATACGGGGAGCTTGAATAGTAAAATTTGGAAAATTAACGTTCTCACCTATTAGAATAGGTGATTTTTCCAATGGGTTGGCCGGCACCTCGGGTTCCAAATCAAATTGATCATCGGATGAAGAAGGTGAATCGTGCATCACTATGCTTTTGAGCCTCTTTTCGTCCTAGAGCTTGCCATGAGAGAAACGAATGTGTGTGTGTTGTAGATCTAGGGTTCGAAAATTTGGGTGAAATGAAGATTTGGATATGAAAACTGAAATTTTGTGAAAAAATAAGACGTAAAAGTAATAGGTTTTGTGAAAAATAAGTGTAATTGAAGTTTTGAGGTATGAAAATTGTTTATGGAGAAGGGAATTAGAAAGAGAAATGGTGAAAGAAGGTGAGAAAATGAAGAAAAGTGGAGCTAAATCCATCCGAATGTCCAGTTTGGCAGAAAAACTAACGTCCGGTTCCTCGTTCGGATAACCTTTTTTGTGTTAAATATGGAATATAATACACATAATAATAATAGATAGACATAAGAGCGTGTAATTTCGATCATGTATTTTATTTTCATCGATTATGCCTAAACCTCTTCTAATGAAGGTAAAATGGTCGAGTGCAAGAGGTTTGGTGAAGATGTCGGCCAATTGATTTTCAATATCAACAAACTCTAACGTGATGTTGCCCTTTTGAGTATGATCTCTAAGAAAATGATGTCTAATTTCAATATACTTAGTTCGAGCGTGCAAAACGGGATTTTTAGACAAGTTGATGACACTAATGTTATCACAAATAATAGGAATATGATTGTAACATAAATGAAAATCATTAAGAGTTTATTTCATCCATAGCACTTGTGCACAACAATTTGCGGCCGTAGATAATGCCACAGAATTTTGTTTCTTGCTAAACCACAATACTAGAGCAAAACCCAGAAAGTGACAAGCGTCGCTAGTGCTTTTTTTTTTTATCAATTTGACATTTGGCCCAATCGGCATCCGAATAGTTAAGTAGGTCAATGTGAGTATTTTTATGATACCAAAGCCCTAAGGTTCAAGTCCCACTATGATACTTAAATATTATTTTTACGGCTTTAAGATGGGATTCCTTAAGAATTGATTGAAATCTAGCACATAAACAAACACTAAACATAATATCGGGTCTAATAGCGCTTAAATAAAGAAGGGATCCGATAATACCTCGATATATAGTGACGTCAATGAAAATACCTTGATCATCTTTGTCAAAGCTTTATGGATGTGCTCATCGGAGTATTTATTGGCTTTAAATCATTCATTTCGAACCTTTTCAACATGTCTAATATGTACTTACTTTGATTTATGAATATGCCATCACATGTTTGTTTAATTTGAAGTTCGAGAAAGAACTTAAGTTCTCTCATCATGCTCATTTCAAATTCCATACTCATGTTTTTCGAAAATTCTTCACAAAGATGAATATTTGTTGCTCCAAAAATAATGTCATCCACATAAATTTGAACAATAAGTATATCTTCTTCATGGGTTTTAATAAAAACATTAGTATCAGTTTTTCCAATTGAAAAACCATTTGAGAGTAGAAATTTGCTCGACCGTTCATACCAAGCTCTAAAAGCTTCTTTTNACAAAGATGAATATTTGTTGCTCCAAAAATAATGTCATCCACATAAATTTGAACAATAAGTATATCTTCTTCATGGGTTTTAATAAAAAGATTAGTATCAGTTTTTCCAATTGAAAAACCATTTGAGAGTAGAAATTTGCTCGACCGTTCATACCAAGCTCTAAAAGCTTCTTTTAGACCGTAAAGAGCTTTTCTAACTTTAAAAACATGATTTGAAAACTTGTGATTTGTTAAGCCAGGTGGTTGTTTAACAAATACTTCTTCTTGAATAAATCTATTTAAAAATGTGCTTTTAACATTCATTTGATAAAGAGTAAAAATTTTATGACATGTAAATGAAAGAAGCATGGGAATGGATTTCCGGTGCAAATGTTTCTTCATAATCAATGATTTCTTTTTAATTGTAACCTTGGGTCACTAATTTAGCCTTGTTACGCACAATAACTCCATTTTCATCTCGTTTGTTTATAAAGACCCATTTAGTACCAATTATAGTTTGATTATTTGGTCTAGCGACTAAATCTCAAACATGGTTTCTTTAGAATTGATTTAGTTCTTCTTGCATTGCTAGAATCCAAAACTCATTAAACTCGACTTCTTTAAAAATTTTAGGTTCAATTTGTGAGATGATTGCACAACTACCAAGATGATTTCTAAAAGAAGTTCTAATAGTGATACATTTTAATGGATCGCCTATTATTAACTCCTTTGGATGAGAGGAAACAAATTTCCATTCCTTTGGTAATGTGGGATTGCTTTGTGCTTCGGTTGGCTTTTCTCCACTTTCTTGGTCGTTGGATTCCTTTGATTGTTCTTCATTAGATACTCTTTTGTTTTGGTCTTAAATATTCATTTGTTCGAAAGGAGTCTCCAAATCTATATCATCATCAATACCTTTCTCACGATCAAGAAGGTTAGTCTCATCAAAAGTGACATGCATAGATTTTTCAACAACTAGAGTTCTTTTGTTCAAAACTCTATAAGCCTTACTATTCGATGAATATCCTAGAAAAATCCCAAAGTCGAATTTTGAGTCAAATTTTCCCAAATTATCTTTTTTGTTTACAATGAAGCATTTGCAACATTTTGTTGAAGACTCTATAAGTTTTAGTAGACGATGAATATCTTAGAAAAATTTCAACAATGAATTTTGAGTCAAATTTGCAAAAATTATCCTTTGTGTTTAAAATGAAGCATTTGCAACTGAAAAACTTTGAAATAGCTAATGTTGGGAATTCTATTTTTCCAAAGCTCGTAAGGAGTTTTAGTTTTCTTACGACTTACCAAAACACTATTTATAATGTAACATGCGGTGTTAACAGCTTCGGCCCAAAAATACTTAGGTAAATTATTTTCATTTAGCTTGGTTCTAGCCATTTCTTGTAATGTATGATTCTTCCTTTATACTACACCATTTTGTTGAGGAATTCTATGAGCCGAAAATTGTGTTCATATCCATTTTCGTTACAAAATTCATCAAAAGCAAGGTTGTCAAACTCTCCACCATGGTCACTTCTAATAGTCATAATAGTGTAGCCCTTTTCATTTTCAACTATCTTGCAAAAATGTTTAAAATCTTTTAAGGCTTCATCTTTTACATTTTAAAATATGACCCATATAGATCTTGAAAAATCATCAACGATAACGAAAGTGTAATGTTTACCGCCTAAACTAGCTGTTCTTGATGGTCCAAAAAGATCCATGTGGAGAAGTTACAAAAGCTTTGTAGTTGAAGAGAAAATCTTTGGTTGGAAAGAGTTTTTTACTTGTTTTCCGAATTGGCGCATCACAAATTTTATCATTTTCAAATTTCAAATTTACAAATTTGGCAATCCTTTCACAATAAAAATTTTGGTAATTTTTGAAATAAGATCCATGTTAACATGACCTAGTCTTCTATGCCATAGCCATGTTTCATCCTTTATCCCAAGTAAACAATGTTCATTATTTTCATATTCAATATTTATGATATAACCATCTTTATTTCGAAAATCCTCTTTTGATGTAGCATCATTAATTAGGCATTTGGAAGAATCAAATTTTATATTGTAACCTTTATCACATAATTGACTAATACTTTGCAAATTATGTTTAGGTTGTCAACCAATAGAACGTTTTCAATAGAGGGAGATGAGTGATTACCAATATTGCCAATGCAAATCATTTTTCTTTTTGCGTTATCTATGAATGTTGCATGACCTGCATCCTTTTTTTTTTTTTGAAGTTTGATAGTAGTGATTGATTTTCGGTCATGTGCTTCGAACATCTATTATCCAAGAATCATTTGCTCTTTGTTTTTTTCAGTACCTACAAGTACAATTTAATTTTTAATTTTTGGTACCAATACAAACTTGGGTCCTTAGTAGTTAGTTTTTGAGGACTCACTAATCCACTTATTTTTGTTTTCAAAACATAACTTCTTTTTAGCTTAAAAAAATTAAACGCAACATGTCCACTTTTATTACAAAAGGTACAAGTGATATTTGAAATTTTAACAAACGTGTTTTTGAGAGATTTTTGTTTCAAAAAGGGTTTGAATCTAATTCTCCCTTCGTCAAAAACTCATTTTTTTTATTTCCAATCATTAAATCAAAATTTTTCTTTCCTTCGATGAATTTATAAATGATTTTCGTCAAATCTTCAGCTTTTTCTTTTAGAGAAGTGTTTTCTTTAACTGATAAATTGTAATTAATATTTTCCTTTTGTTTTTCCAAAATCTTATTTACTTCATCATTCAATAAAGAGTTTTTTTTTTAAGAATGGAGTAGCTCAAGGCAAGTTTTTCAAAATTTTCAAGTAAATCATCATAAGAAATAGATAATTCATCATAAGAACATTTAGAGTAGCTCAAGGCAAGTTTTTCAAAATTTTCAAGTAAATCATCATAAGAAATAGATAATTCATCATAAGATCATTTTTCTTTCGAACTTACCTTATCTTCAAATGCCATGAAACACATGTTAGCGATTTCATCTTGACTATCGCTTTTATTTTGGTCTTCATCATTACTATCATCCCAAGTAGCTTGAAGTGTCTTTTGCTTAATGTTCTTCTTTTTGTTCGGGCACTCGATTCTTTTGTGACCGGGTTTATCACACTCATAGCAAATGATGTTCTTGCTTTTTTCTTCTCCTTTGTCGTCCTTTCTTTGAAATTTTCTATTATTCCGGAATCCTCTCAATTTCTTGACGAAGAGGACTAAATCATCGAGCTTTTCATCACTCATGTTATTGTTTGTTGTTTCTTCTTCGATTGTCGATTTTAGAGCAATTTGACGTTTTGGAGCCTCTTTTGATTCCTCTTTTCTTTTTTTGTCTTCTCGTTGATTTCGGCATTATTGAGTTCATAGGTCATCAAGATTCCATAAAGCTCTCCCAATGGATATGTAATCACATCCTTGGTGTTTTCTATCAATGTTCATATAGGGCTCCATTCCTCTAAGAGTGACCTAATAATTTTGCTTACATGTTCACCATTAGTATATTTGCGATCAAAACCTTTTAAACCATTCACAATATCGGTAAAACGAGTAATCATATTAATAATAGATTCATCTTGTTTCTTAAAGAAATTTTTGATTTCTTTAACTAACATATTTAGTTTAGTTTCTTTAACCTTATTTGCCCCAATATGAGTGACTTCAAGAGCATGCCAA
>CAIGRO010007750.1:0-14411 GCA_903798355.1 Fraxinus baroniana
CCTTACTTTTAAATTTTTCCCTTCTGTTTTATATGGAAAGATTATATGGAAAGATTGACATAAATAGCACTAACATGACGCATTAACGACTAAAATTCGTTTTTGATTTTTTTTTTTTCGTGTTGAGTTTAAACTGTTTCGTCCCTCCTCCTCCCTTTTTAACTCCTTATAATCGAGTGAGGTCCATGGTTGTAATAATAAATATAATGTGTGCATGAGCTAAAATGTACAAAATCTACATTTGATGCTTCACAAAAAAAAAGTTACATTTCATTTTAGTGGGACATGTCTTTGTGCCGTTCGACAAAGTTATTAGATATTTAAAGTTTGTGAATCTTGTAAATGTGTGAATAAAAATTGTGAATTCAATAAAATATGTATTAAAAATTGAAGTTTGACCAACTTAAAAATTCTTACCAAACAAGAAATTATATAACTGGAATTGGATGACCTCTAAGTAGAGACGGTAATGCATATGCAATACGAGAAGATGAATTGGGCAGTAAAAATAATTATAGAGGCAGATTAGCTTAATTATTTATTTTTATTTTTACCTTTTGCTTCAATTTCCCACTCCAAAATAGAAAGATTAAAAGGAACCAAACGCTTGAAAATAGAAATGAAAAGAGGGCATAGTATTCTTCCTTCACATGCTCACATTCATCATATCTGGCCACGATCAATTACTCTCTCTTTTTCTCGATGTTTCCAACCTTCAAACATTAACCCAATAAAAAAACTATTATTATTTATTGCCAGAAACATAAATTAATTATAATAATCTATGAAAGAGTGAGAGAAAGAGATGCCACAAAAGTCTTCACAACAAAAAGTGAACGAACAACCCTTTTCTTTAGCCACAAGAAAATAAGAAATGATGTCAGAATAACCATTGAACATTTCCATTTGACTTTAATTACTTTATTTAGAAAATTTGATTGACACTCCAAGAAGTGAAGTCATGCTTTTCCATTTGTACTCCACACGCTAGCGACTAGTCATACCAATTTCAATTTCACTGAAGCGAGTTATAGTTTATAAATCCAAACCGACGACGTAGTTTTAGGATTAACTTCGTCCATATTAATTGTCGAAAACATAAGGGGCTGGATTTTCCTCCACACTAACGACTAGAATCTCTAGACTCATGTTTTAGTTTTGAGTATGAAGTTTCAGGGTTAGCTCCGTACTCTTTTTGTAGGTCCTTTCATTCCCTCCGTCCTAAGACGTATTATTATTTTCAATTTATTTTGATCGTAGCTTTTAGATAGCTAACGATTAAATAACTTATCACACGGTCCTAATAGATGATGAGATTCTCGATCGCTTTGATCGAATTTTGAAAATCGTTTCTTACTATTTAGAACAATGGAGCTTTTGATCAAAATCTTCTCGCCTCCCCCAATTTGGGCTCTCACTTGAATCGGAATTCTTCATATGTGCTAATGTAGCAAGTGAGACGACATTCCTCCACTATCCCCACACACTAGCGACTAGAAACTATAAGACAATTTATCGTCTACCATCCAAATTGACGATGGAATTTTAGGGTTAGCTCACTCTTTCGATCCTTTATCCGTACTAATGCAGCACGTGAGTCGGCGATATATTTACCCTTTGAATTGATTCTTGTGAAAATAAATGAGCAAGTTCCTTTTCACCTTGTACAATTGATTCCTTACGGGTCACTCTCGTTTTTGCAATTAAACATATGATTAGTCATTATAAGATCACGTTGTTGGACCTCAAATCTTATAATATTGACATTTACAAGTAATGTCACCATCTTTGTAGTACAAACTCGCTCGGGAAATGAAATGAAAATACCCAAAATATTATTTGGATATTCCCTAAAAAATAAACACATTGAGGTGAGATGAATTTATGTATTAACGTGATATTTTGAGAGATGGGATTCTTCCACAAAACCAAAACCATATATTTTTCAAAGGGTGGAGTGGGGAATCATTGGTTTTGTTGATTAGTGTGGAATATTTTATTTTTATCAAGAAAAATAAATGGAGAATCAAAACTCCCTTCCAAGGCAAGTCACAAATAAAAAATACTGGTAAAGAGTAGTGGAAGTGTGTTGGGAAAATTTAAAAAAAAAATAGCTGATAAAAGTTTTGGAGTGTGTTTGATGGATATTATTGAGAAAGAATATATTTTAAATAGTGATATGATGTGAAATATGTAATTAAAAATAAAGAAAAGTTACTGATCTGATGTAAAATGTTATTTTATTAAATAATATATGATTGAAAATGAATTTTAAAATAATATGTACCAAATGGGGCTTGGTGTACTTTGTCATATTTTTAGTTATTTGATTTGTTTGTACTCTAGTTCAATAAAATCAATTTGCATATGGTTAATATCCAAAAGTTTCATTTGTTGTCAATTGATGGACTTGTCAAAAATTTCTACAACATTAAAGTCGTTAAAAATAGTAGCTCAAAAAGTTTGCACAACATTTTTCAAGACTTTAAATGAATAATTTAAAAAATTTTGCCCTCACAACTTCAAAATTTTAGCTCCGCCCCTAACCATGTCGAATATTCTTCTTATGTTTTGTCATAGCGAGATGGATTTCGATCTTCAAACTCAAAAGAGTTTTGTTTATTTTAGAATATGAAAATTGAAAATTCACTATTATCTTAACCCATTTTAGAATAGAAGGTGTTATATAAAACTTTTTGAAATGAATGTCTATGATTAGGTTTTCATTCTTAACTTTGGTGGTAAAGTTTGCAGGGGTTTGTTGTGCTTAATTATTACAAATGTGACATCTGGTGGGTGCATGCTTCCAATCAATTGATAATTTTACCCTTGTCACAAACAGTGACTGAAAAATACAAAACTTTATGAAAAGTGAAAAGCCGTACCAGTCAGTCAATAATTACCCTGTCACCGTTAGTAAAAGTTTGAATAGTAAAAATCTTCTGCCTGCACACCCTCTTCAACTTTTCTCAATTTCTGAAATCTATTTTCATTTCATTTAAATTTGATGAATTTCAGTTTCAAACTGAAATCTTGTACTTGACTTTTATATGACTTACAGCTATAGCCACGTAACATTTTTCTCCCATTAACAAAAAGCTGTGTGCGAAATTGAATATTTTCATGTCACACTAAGAGAGAGAGAGAGAGAGAGGTTGAAGAGCCCAACCTTAAAATTTGTTTGGGTCGGATGAAAATTTGATTTTAATCTAAGTCAAAGTCAAACAATCAATATCAATCATATCTTTCATGAGTTCAACATTTTTTTAACTACATATTTCAAAAACTTTTATCACAGTCCACTAAAAATCTGATTTTAATTCACACCAAACACCTTCCTATTATTACTGATCGAACAGCTCGAGCACAAGTGCCACTTACTAAAGATGGAGGACCTCTACTCGAATTTACCCACCAATGTTACAAAATACCATTGGATTCCTCCAGATAGGGATATATGGGTAGATGCGAATAGTAAGTTGCATTAAATGATCCGATGAAGCAAAAATTTTAGTGTAAATGGAAAATCTATAGAATGTCAGGTTTTGGCAGAATTGGATTAATAAAAAGAACAGTAAATAGTAATGCCAAGACAAGACACGAGATATAGGCTTCAGCCTATCTTTTCTTTATGTGCCCATATTAACTACCTCTTCTCAGTGAAATGCAACATCCTATCCCATTTCCAGGAAAGCGACACAAATCTAACTATAAGCGTGACAATATTATTTTAAAGTAGAGTACTGAAATTGATATTAAAACTGTACAGGTACCATAAAAGAAGAAGAAAATAAAAAATTAGCAAAATGATTTTCTTGGTGGGAAATAATTAATTTTCCAAAACTTGGTACGAAATCATGGAATTTCACAAGAATCCGATTCCCTCCGGCATATTAACATCCGATCAGCCCTTCCATAAAGCTTTAAGTCCAAATTATTCGAAAATCATCTCAACAATCACCATTATCAGCAGCTTAATGCTTCGTATTTCACTGGCATTGGTCGATTAAATCCGGACTGAGAAAGCAAAGTGCCCACCACAGAAAGGTCCCTGCAGAAAACTCCTTGAAACACCGACGGTGTCGAGGTTGTAATGGCTGCATTGTTCTCAGTCCGATGATTACCATCTAAGATGGATTCGATTCTGGTGGAGGATTGTTCTTGAGCCTGTTGAACTTGCATTGCAGCCTGTAACACGGTAGTTGCCTTCTCTCTTTGCTTTTCAGACGCCTCGTCATCCAAAATCGTCCCCATTACACTAGTATAACCCTTTTGAATCAATCTATACAAAAGCAAAGCAGACATTTTTGCTCGATCCCTAATTGAACCTATATCCCCATCATCTGCAAATTCACACCTATCAATGAAACTGGAGGATTTATCAGGCTTGTGTCTTAGTGTCAACAACAAATGCGCTCTTTCCAGTTCTGATNGTACTGAATGTTCTGACGCTTCCATACTGGTCCGGGCATTTTTTTATCGCGTAGAATCGAGTTGTACAAGAGTTTCAAATGCTCTAGATCGTGGAGACTATCAGGCAAACATCTTATGGTTTCAAATAAGGCTGCTCTGACAGTAAGAGCACGGATGCAAGAAGGGTTCAGTGCTAAGGTTCTATTGCAATCCGCCATTGCCTCTGATATTCTGCCCGCTGATTGATATGCTGAGGCCCGGTGCACGAAGCACTCGGCCAAGAATCCCTGCGGGGCTCCAAAGCGGCCATCGACAATTTTCGAAAAGTGTCTAATGGCTTCAGAATAAAGCCCGGCATTCAGGGCGGCCATTGCGGCGGTCTTACGGCGGATTAGGAGCTTGATGTGGCTGAGAAGCTGGGAAATGTTCTCAGACTCTGTATTTGGAGGCGTTGAGGGTTGTAGATTATTGATTGATGCTTCGCCGGAGAGTGGAGATCTGTTGAAGGAAAAGCTGTCGTCCGACCAGCAAATGCTTTCCCGGCGGAACGCTGCTGTGGCGATGCGTTTTCCGGTCTGAAGCAGCACCATTGCGTCTTCCATTAAGCCCAGGTGGCAACAAGCTTGACCCAAAACCAAGTATCTGTACGGTAAATTTAGATAACAGACTTGAGTATTTTCAAATTTTTTAATAAATTTTAACTTTTTAATGTGACTAAACTTGGTTTATCTAAAATTCTACTATTTGCTGCAGTTGTTTCGCGTAATCTACAAGCAAACCGGCAAAAAACTAAATTACCTCCACTGGCCTTCTTTGTCGACGTTTTTACAAAGTCCGGTCATAACTTTCTTCTTCAAATCCGAGACAGAAAAGCACTTAAACGCTGGTTCATTTTGACCCAGTGAATCACCATTGCCGGAGAGAAGTTTCAGTCGTTCTCTCGACAACTGAGTTGACGAACTATCCGATGACCCAGTTAACGATTCCTCATCAGAGCTCATCTTAAGGCTAGGAATGTAATCCTGCAACATATCAGCAACTTCGTTGAACCGCCGCAGAGAAAGCAAACACCTTGCTTTGAGCTCCAACGCCACCTCCATACGCGACGAAATAGCCAACGCCGCTTCAAGTAGGCGTAATGCCGCCACCGTCTCTCTTTGTTCTTCCGTCGCCATCAGCATTTTCGCATCCCTCACATACCTCTCCACCATCTGCATTACATTTTCAATATTATTCCATATACAAATGAATACAAGCTATTTACTTTAACGGGTTACAAAATCTCGAAAAAAAAAATACCTTTTTATTGGTGAGCCACCAGTGCTTCTTCTCTCCACCGGCGAGAGACGACGGTGAAGCCATGGAAAGTAGGCAAGAAGATTCAACCATTAACCAGCTCTATTGCTGTATCTTTCTGCGTTTTGTAGTATATATATATGGATATTTAAACATCTCAATTTCCCCCTTACAAAAATAGAAAAATTGCAGGATAGAGAGAGAGGGGAAGGAGTAAATAGGAAAGATGAGAAGGAAGAACGGGATTTATTTAAACAACAAATGCCAGCTTTGACCTCAGATAAGAGAAGAGAGCTCTTTCGTCCTACTATCATCGCTGGCACCAAACCCTCTAGATTGTAGAGAGGTCCAAAGGCTAGCCTACATTGCTGACATAATTAAACCTTGCGTGGTCCCAATAAAATTTTAATTTATTTTCCTCGCCTTTCTTATTATACTCCGTATTTTTCAATAAAATAATAATAAATGTAATTTTAAAAAAATATTCTTCTTTTTTAATCATAAAATTTTCAAAAAAATATTATTTCCAACATTAAAATTTCAAATAATGAAGGCAAAACGGAGGCTAAATTATTTGAATATAACATAATATTTTTTTTTTGAAATTCTTCGTTTATTTTTGGTGATAACAATTTATCCCCTCATATTGATTAAAATCAAATTTCAATATCGAGTCAAAGTCAATAATAAATCTTAACCACAAATTTTATGAGATACCCAATTTTTCAATCATATATTTTCTTAATTTTTATCAAAATCTACTAATAATTTGATTTTAATCTATACCGAACAGAAGTTTACTAGGCCATTGTTTGGTCCCAATTATTTTCAATATATTTTTCTCTCTCTTATTTTCAAATACTCATTATTCAATAAAATAATATTTCATGTAAATTCTATTTTTTTAATCACACATTTTTTATTAAAATATTATTCTAAAATGTAAACCTCTAATGTATAAACCTTTTACTGGAAATTAATGTTAAGCGACAAGTATAACTATTCATTTATGATTTATCTAATCAAACAGAATAGATTTATTAGTTGGATGTCTTTACTACTTGGGTAGGAATTGAATCAATGTAGAGTCATAAAGGAGAAAGTGTGACAATGGAGACTGCGCAGCAATCCGGAGATTTAATCATGGTGTGATTGCGATTGCTCTTTCTAATGGTACATAGCTGGTCACTTTCATCTGTTAATACGAAAATTGGCCCTTCTCGTAAAGACTACCCTCTATGAAATAATTGACCTAGCATCATGATGGCATTAATTTATCCGCCATAAATTACATTTAAAAGATTATTTTTCTGTGGTAGCATCTTGAATAGCGCATAACAAAGCAGTACCCAATACATTGACAACTCTTGTCATATAAAATGTTAGCGTCCAATTGGGAAATGGAGGATGTTACGAAGGTTGTTATTCTGCATTATCTTATTAGGGGTGATAGACTGTACTCAAGACACGAGGCTCGAGCGAAAGGCTTTTAAGGCATATCTGTCTTTTTCTTAAGATTGAAATTGAAGTCAAGAAACACATAGACAAAACGATGGTTCGGCTCATCTAGATAAAAAAAATCTTCCAAAGACGGTCAACAACATCGATTTCAGAGCCTAAAAATAGCAAAGCGAACAAGTTTGGAAAGGAGGAAATCATTCCACCCCGCCACTTTGATTGCTGAAATTGCTCAATTGAAGCCAAATCGAATTCCTCAATAGAGTGAGATGTCCGTCAACGGTTGATAGGGCTTGTTACGCCCTTTATTCAAATATATTATTGGAATTAACAAATTTGAACAAATATGGCTTGGACTTTACATTGAAAAATAGTGCATTCACAGTCCTTTAGACGAATAGTGATATTTGTCACAAGTGACTCTCAACCGTAGTATTGGTGGTCACACACTGCAAATAGTGATAGATAACATTATTATAAAATGTTGACTCTATTACCATTTACCGTCTACACACTTGGAATAATTTAATTAGTCATCTAATTGTCATAATATCATGGCGACATTGATTTATCATTTATAAATTCCAATCCACAATTATTCAAATCTATTTACTTCCAAATGTATATGAGCAGTTGCAGCCATTATATATTCACGACACTATTTATTATTGTTATTAATTTTTTGGTAGCTAAAGGTAAATACTGAGATAAATAAGGGATGAAGAATTTAGTTTGTAAAATTAATGAACTCAAAAAAATAGGTGACAAGAAATAACGTGGTACAGACACTACGCAAGTAGTAATAGATAAAGGTTGTTTGTTAATTAAATGGTCATTTATTACTTACGAGAGGGCCAATAATTTTTTATCCAATTTTCACAATTTAAATCTCTGCCACATATAGTTCGAGGGTATAAATAGTAAGGAATTTTTTTTTACACTGTTGGTTCTCAACTTATTGTTCCAACAGCAACTTAATCCCACTTTTTAAAGAATAACGAGTTGATCCATAGTCCTATATTATAAATGCATAATTAGTCCTCGACGCTGTAAACCATCTCATGCCTCAAAGTTCATAAAGCTACATCCTAAGAAATTTGTAGTTATTCATGTTTCCTTCAGGTTCAAGACGTGACGATTTAATTAAGATTTGAACTTCTTTATCATTAAGAATTGATTGTGCAACTATAAATGAATTATTGAGAACAAACTTGTCCTTTCGAAAATTAAGGACTAGAACGTTACTCGAACAATAAGATCTAGACCACCAATGCATTAAGCACTTCTTTTTGAAGAAAGAGCTTTGGTGTTTGGAGCGAGAGATTATGATTCACTTTGTTTACTCTTTATTCTTTAGAGATCTTATCCATAACCTAAAGAAAAACTATTCTTAGGAATAATACAAATCTAGAGTGACATGTTTTTATATGTGAGGGTGGACAAATTACCCTCTTCATAGATTCTAACCATCAAATAGAACAGGGTTTGAAGAGAAGTTTATTTGATTTACTGGTTTACTTTGATCAACCAGAAAACCTCATTTGAGTGGTCGGGTTTAACAAAATTGATTTTCAAGGGAAACCATCCTCGAAACTGACAATCCTAATCAGTCCAATCCGAACTATCAATTTGATTTCGAATTGGAATCGACGAGCGTGCTTTTACTCACGACGCCCAAGCGTTAGGATTCAAGTGCTCAGGTGTCGCAATTGCCCAGAAGCAATGGGGAAAGAACGGAGATGCAGCGCTACTAATAGCACTTAGGCACCACCCAGATTTATATTGTAGCCCTTAGGCGCTACGCCGCCTGTTTTAGGATTACATCGTTTTTGTTTGCGAAAAGCTCAAAAAGACTCCAAATTTGGGAAAAAACGCGAAGGAGAGTATAAATAGAATAAATGAGGCACTTTTGAGGGGTTTTACATATTGAGAGAAAGATAATACAGCCAGAGATTGAAGAGCGCAATTTAAGGAAGAAAAAAAAATCAAAAAATTTAAGTTTTGAAACTTTGATTAGAAGAGGAAGAAGATCTTGGTACAAGATTTTTTTAAATTTTTTTTAAGTCTTTGTTCAAAACTCACTGATGTATTTAATGCGTTAGATCACTTGATCATTAATTTGATGATTTTGTGATCTTTTTACGAATCGAGAGGTGAGTTTGAGATTTATACCATATAGTAAAATTTAGTAAATTAGTATAATATGTAGAGATACATATACTAATTATTATGATTATTATATGAATTCTTAGAACCAATTTTGTTTAACTAAGACTCATTCGTATAGAGATATGTGATTAAAGTAATTAAATATGTTCAATGAGAACTCGAGAAGGGTAAATTGAATACAATAAAAGAATTCGATCGAACACTATATTAGATTTTTGAATTTTGAATTAAGAATTAAAAGTGATCAATAGAAGAAATTTTTCTACCTTAATATCCGTTTGTTAGTTGAATTCTATATCGATCTTTGTGTGTATCCACTTATTTTCAATTATTTAAATTAGAAATCACAACAAATCACGACTCTTTGTTTGTTTTCGTCAGATAATAGTTAAACATAGTAAAATAAGCATTAAAGTATAGTTCTCATGAGAACGATAATCCGAACTCAAATGTCCACTATATTACTTGTCACTATATCGTATACTTACGATATAAAAAACGCAACAAAAATTTCATCCAAGCCGAACTGTCGGGTTAACCGGTGTCCAACCCTAGTTCAATCTTTTGATAAAGTTCTCAGTTGGTCTTCAATCTCTCATAATATATGCATCGTTAGTCCCAACAAATATGAAAAGGGCAAAAATGTAAAAGCAGAATTAGGATAGGAGAAAGTGATTCTCTCTCGTAAGCCACAAGAATCCTACTTTAGCTTTTGGGGGTATTGGTTGCCTTAGCTTTTGAATGATTAATGAATGCACATGACATGAAATAGGCAGATCCAGATGGGGTTGTCTTGAAGCCTCCTCAAACCTCCCTTCCTATGGCGCACACACAAAGGCCCCATACCCCACACCCCTTCCCTTTATAAATTCTAGTTCCTATATTCTCGTGATTGCCCCCACCCCCCTCCTTTGCCACATCACCAAATGCCTTTTTTTCATACGTCAACCTAATGTTTTGGCTAGTTTGTGTCCGTCCAAATTCAGTATAGGCCTATGCAAACTTTTGTAAAAACAATTTGTGTAGGTTGGACATGATTCAATTCGATTCGATTCGACTCGACTCGACTCGACATAAATCATTCAAGCGCAAATATGTTTAGGCGTGCTGGGTCCCAGCCAAGCAAGTTAGGCACTACCCTACTCACGAGCCTTATTTAGATTAGAGGTAACAAGTGGGTTAATTTTGCTCCAATTCTTCTACCATTCTGCCGCAATTTATATTTTAGACCATTTGTGTAAAACCAATAGGGGTACACTGTTGTCCTATTATTGATTCAATGATTCACGTACAACCTATCATGTTTATTGTCCTACAATTTCAAGTCTGACGAAGTTTACATCCAAAATTGAAAAGCTGTTTTCTATAAATTTCAAGTCTCGAGATAAATTTTGAAGTTCACAAGTACTATCTCGATGTCATTTTACAATCTATCTTATGATATATATATCATATGAATTATTGACAAGCATAGTTCAAACATGTGTGGAGTACCCAAAATCACTTTCATACTTTATTGTTCTTGTCTAATCGTTTCATCTATTTTGATTTGGAATGGAAGTGAAGTGAGGTTAGTAAAAAATTAGCCTATATGCAGCTACTTTACTGGCAATAAAGCTTGCATTTAAAAGTAAATTGAATCATGCCTTTACATGTCATTGACATCCAATAGTAGTTATATTTTCAGAATAATTTAACATGATGTAGCTTTACTGTGACACAAAGAACAATGTGCTATTCAACCACGTGAGAATGTGCATTGAAGCTTAAGAATGGAGAGCTTTATGGAGGTAAAATAATTCTTTACAAACTCAAATGGATAAGACAAAGATGGATCACATATGATATATGGTTCACGCATATAAAACTGTGTACACAACATCTAATTATTCGATTCAACACAAAACAACAGTCTTATTTTCAATAAATTTAAAATCGATTATATGAATAAAAATAGGCAGTTGACCATTGGATTAGGCCCCCATGAGAAAATAAGGTGTCTAGAGATAGGTTTCTTCCAGCCAATAGTAGACAGCTAATGTTCCCAGGTTGGAGAAAAAAGGGGTCCCTATTTGATCAAAGGGTTAGTCTACATGTACATAATTTTTTTACCTAATCTTTTACACCCCACTCACATTCGGAGGTGGGGGATCACAAGACAACATTTTTAAATACACATGGGGCAAGCGCTTTTTGTGAGGGGGGTACACCATTCGGTACCCCTATTCGGTACAAGGGGAATTACCCTTAATCAAAAGTAGCCCATTTCAACTTCTAGCTTATAATTAGGGAAAATTATAGCCGCGGTCCCAAATCTTTGAATTTTTTGTAGACTTTATTTCAACATTTACTTTGTGCAACCACAAGTTCCAAACCTTTCAGAAATATGCATCAAGGGTCCAAATGGACGGGTTTCCGTCCATTTGACCGTTAGTTGACTAAGAATAATAGACTTTGACCAATTTTGACAAAATTAAAGAGGGCAAAATGGTAACTATACAATTTTCTCATTAAATAAAAAAAATAAAAAAAGAAAAAAAAACATCTCTCTCCCCCAGGCAACACTTCCGGCACCACCATCGCCTATCTCCTGCCGGCACCACCACCACCCCACCCCCTATCTCCTTCCCCATGATCACAGACCCACTATGATAGCATTAGTCAAATCAAAACCGCCACTTTCCCTGGCCCTCCCTCTCTAACCACCACTAACCTTTCCTTTTGACCATTACCGAAGCTCTCTACTTTTTCGAACTTTGCAGTGATGGATTTCACATGCTCCAATGTTACTCTGTGGCAAGATGCCCTCAATTCCTACAGAACCTATATCGAAACCCTCAATAAGCCCAACCTCATTTCTCTAGACAATTTCTATAGCACGGAACTCTCGAATCTTCTCCACCAACGAGACCAGTGTCCCTATATAACCACCCCGGAGCTCTCGAAACTGACCCGTGGCAAGTGGAGGCCGTGCCTCTTGGATTTCGTTTCCTTACTAAACGACGATGCAATTAGAGTCGCATCCCAAAAGGCATTCATGTCTTTACCTGATATTTTGAATACCGTATCGGAGATGGTTGTGCTCAAAGGAGTGGGCCCAGCAACCGCCTCGACCGTTCTAACTGCCTACTCGCCGGATATTGCACCATTCATGTCTGATGAGATAATTGGAAAAAAATGTTTTCGTGTTTTCTGATGATTTTTTGTGGGTGTGTGATTTTATTTGGCATAGAGGCAGTGTTGGTGCTGGTGGTGCTGACAAGAGATAGGCTGTGTTGGTGCTGGAAGTGTGCTAGTAGTGTTGCCTGGGGAAGAGATGTGTTTTTTATTTTTTTATTTAATGAGAAAATTGTATAGTTACCATTTTGCCCTCTTTAATTTTGTCAAAATTGGTCAAAGTCTATTATTCTTAATCAACTAATGGTCAAATGGCCGTCCATTTGGACCTCTATTGCATATTTCTGAAAGATTTGGGGCTTGTGGTAGCACAAAGTGAAGGTTGAGGTAAAGTCTGCAAAAAATTCAAAGGTTTTGGACTGCGACTGCAATTTTTCCTTATAATCATCATCAATATATGGAGCCATTGTATGGGTTTCCGAGTCCACCCATTTTACTCGATGGACCATCATGAACGTTGAACAACTTCTTCCACAACTCAATATTCGTACGACAAGTTTATATCTAGGGCGTCTCCAATGGAGACCCAATTGCACCAAAATCCACCAAATTTTGGTGCAACACCATCTTTTGCACCATTTTGGAAAAATGGTGTAAAGTCCAATATACCTCTTCTTTTAATTTGGCAAACTATTTTTCGAAGGTATTTGTGTCATTTTCATTATATAATTTTTAATACAATTATTATTATTATTATTATTATTATTATTATTATTATTATTATTATTTGCATTTAAATTAAATCTGAAATGTTAAAAATAATAATTACTGAATTAATTAAAATGAGAATAAAAAAATTTAAAATATAACTAACACGATTATTTATAATTAACATGAAATATTTTACAATAACCACATATCTACATTATTTATAATTTTAATTTTATCATGTTTTAATAATATATTTATTTAATGAATTTAATATTTTTGTTAGTTTCACATAATTATTTATTTAGTAGTTTATATATTTTTAAAATGAATAAATAATTAATATTTCAAATAAATAAATTACTAAGAAGAAAAAAAGGGGAGAAACTGATTAAACAATATTCATTTGGTTTAAGATTTGGTGAAGGTGAATTTTAGCCCCTGTTTGACACCCATTAATTTCTCATTCTCATTCTCATTTTTCATTTCAACCACACATTCTCTAAATAAAATAATATTACACACACATCAAAAACTTTTTATCACTTTTTCATCACACATTCTCACATCAATCATTATTCCAAAATTTTTATTATCTTCAAAGTGAAAATTTGATACAAAATGGTGCAAAATTTGGTACAGATAACCTTAAAAGTCACGCTTCTAAAAAAAAAATACGTTCAGATTCATTAGGAAAAATAGTATTGAAAATGAGCTGTGCTGCTCTACCAGGTCTGGTAGAGGTCTGGTAGAACAGTTGTGAAGAGAGGGGGAGGGGGTGGGTTTTTTTCATTGGAAGGGTGGTTTTATGAGGTGGGTGAGGAGAATTCTCCATTGAAAATACAAAGTAGATGGCCCTATAATTGGCATGGCTATGGGTTACATTCTTGTATGTTTGCTAGTCTAGTCTAGGTTGTCGTTCCATTATCATAAACAATTATGTCTATTTTCTATTCAACATTGCACTTGAATAAAAGAGGCAATCATTTTCACTGTTCATTTTAGGTATGCAGAAGGAAAGAATGGTGGGTGGATGCGGATCAACCGGCGCCGGAGCTCAACCGGGGAACCCATGTTAAGGTCACTATTTAATTAGTCTCTATTTATATCTATGTTGTACGCATAAGCATTTTCTTGATTTCACCATACAAACCCTTATGGGCATCGTAAATTCTAACATATATGGTTCTTTTTCAGTATACTTTTCGATTCTCAAGTTCTCTTAAAACAATTAAAAACGTCTACCTACT
>CAIGRO010007767.1:0-18847 GCA_903798355.1 Fraxinus baroniana
AATCAGAATTCTCTTCCAGGGTCTAAATAAATAAATAAAATGAAACGTATAGTACAAAGATTATAAAATTTCGTAAATAATTTTCGATTTTGCTATCGGTACATCAAGATATACATAGGGGTGGGACATGTTTAAATAAAAAAATATTTTATACAATTGGGTCTCACTCCCATGTGAGTGGGGTGTATATTATTATGTACAAGTAGCATTTTTCAATAATATTTTCCAATGGTAAGAGGAGGCAAGTGTACAATGCTTATTGCAAGGGTTCTTGAAAGAACTACATCGAATTCGAGCCCTCTCTTTCTTTTTTTTTTATTAAAAAAAAAAAAAGCCATTTCATGTAATTAAATCGTTCACTAAGATTATGTTTAACATAAGCTTAATTTTTTTTACTAATCAATGAATAAGTATGTTTTAAAATAAATAATTTTATATTACTTAAATTTAAAATAAATACATTAGTATTTTGAGGGTAATCTTTTCCATTAAAAAAATAATTGTAAATTCTGGAGATAGATTAATCATTGAACGGAAGAAAATTTTTCAATCCCCCACCCAACCAACCAACGTTGGTCCTTCGGAGAGGTATGGTTGTAAATACATAAATCATTCGTCCTAATTTCCAACGAAAAACAGAAAAAATTCCCAATACAAAACCTGGAGTGAATCAAAAATTTTAAAAAAATTTATTTCCAAAATCCGATGCACTGTGCTTATTCTGTCCAATTTCCAACACATAATCGACAGCACACTCTTCCATTAAACTCTGATGTCATCACTCTATGATTATTACTAATCAAATCAAATCAAATTTATTAATCTAGCCCTATCCGCATAACCCAATTTCTTCAAGGTCTCGGGTCCGACCCGCCATAGCTGTCGGTGGAGCTGTCGGATCTTGTAATCTTGTAATCCATAATGTTGTGTTTTGAGCCACATTATTTTGAAAGAATGTATTATCGAATAGTAAATTGATGAAAAATGTGTGGTTGAAAAAGAAGGAAAAGTTATTGATGTGATGAAAACTATTATTTTATTGAAGAATGTGTGGTTGAAAATGAGTAGAAGAATGAGAATGAAAAAAAAAATGTAGCCCAAACAGGGGCTAAGAATGAAAAAATAATGTGAACCAAATAGGGGTTAAAAAAAAATAATCGTAAATTCTGGAGATAGATTAATCATTGAACGGAAGAAAATTTTTCAATCCCCCACCCACTCAACGTTGGTCCTTTGGAGAGGTATAGTTGTAAATACATAAATCATTCGTCCTAATTTCCAACGAAAAACAGAAAAAATTCCCAATACAAAACCTGGAGTGAATCAAAATTTTTAAAAAAATTTATTTCCAAAATCCGATGCACTGTGCTTATTCTGTCCAATTTCCAACACATAATCGACAGCACACTCTTCCATTAAACTCTGATGTCATCACTCTACGATTATTACTAATCAAATCAAATCAAATCAAATTTATTAATCTAGCCCCATCTGCATAACCCAATTTCTTCAAGGTCTCGGGTCCGACCCGCCATAGCAGTCGGTGGAGCTGTCGGATCTTGTAAACTGTCTCTCCTTGCATGTTGAATGATCTTTGTCGATCTGTGGACTCATTCGTGGATTCGATCCCAAAGATTAAGGAAATATAATTGGTGGATTTTATTTCTAGACGAGAATTTTTAGATTTATATTCAGGAAATGGCGGGGCAGAGTCCGAGTATGGATCAATTTGAGGCCTATTTCCAGAGAGCTGATATGGATCGGGACGGTCGGATCAGTGGCAACGAGGCTGTTGCGTTTTTTAGAGGGACCAATTTACCCACACCAGTCCTTGCTCAGGTTCCCCTGCCTTCTTTTGTATTTATTATTTCATTTTGGTACCCAGTTAGACGTTTTTAATTCTGTGGTTAATACAATTATGAATTGCTTTGAGCTCAATAATAATTACGGTGACTGTCAACAGTTTGGATTACAATTGAACGGGGTGGTAGATACTCTGTTAATTACCGGGTGGAATAGTAGGAGTAGATGATTATGTAATTTGAGCTATGTTTAAATTCTCAATCCTCAGCAGTCAATTTCAGGTTACATCTAGATGAGGAATATGAAGGCAACAATTAAAGCATTTTTGTTATTTAAAATAGGGAAATGAATAGGTGACGAGAGAAGTCACTCTTGTTTTAAGAAGAAGAAATCAAAAAACAGATACAAACAACAGCAGAATAAGTTGCTGTGCATATTGTTGGGACTGTGTGGGTTAACTTTGTTAAACTGAGATGAATAGTAGAAGTCACGCATAGGCAAGCAATATTGCCCTATTCTCATGTTCGAGCGAGATATAGCTGACAAGCAAGGTTCTAGGGAATCAGATCGCTGCTTCTGCTGCATAGATCTGGGAGTTCTTAATTAATACCATATTATATAGCTTTCTAGCTGTGTGTGTATATCCCTTGGTGCATAGTTTTATCCCCTACAGAAAAACTTTGGATTCGTCAGAAACAATAACCATACTTGATATGTGGATATGGAATTGAAGGCGAGCAACGATTGGGCTAGATGGAATTTTTATCTGCATAATCTCTTGATTTTGATATTTCTTGTGAGTTCAATGTACATTTTATCTTTAATACGTGCGCTGACATTAATTGCGGATTGAAGCATTTGGTTTCCAGCCGGTGCCAATCTTTAAGAATAAGTTAAATTTTCACGATTTTTCAAATTATAGAAGTAATAATCTCATGAATGATGATACCTATGAATTATTGGATAATGATTAAGCATAGTTTAAGATATGATACAAAGCTCTCAGACTTTCGTTTTATGCGTGGGAGATTTGTGTATGGTTTATATTAGTTGAGAGAAAACCTTATATTAGGGTACATGGGGAAGCAATATGGAGGGTGCTAGAGAAGGAATTTCTATTAACTATATCAATACAAGATGTGGTGACAACAACGGTAGAGATTATCTTTTCACCATTCTGTTGGAGAATCTGCTGTTGGTGTAAGAATATATGAGTTGCATAGAGGCATAGTTGAAAAATATTAAATTTAGGATTTTATCCACGTTGACATATTTGAGCAGTGTTTTCTTGTAATTAGTGATGTCATAGAATTTTTTCATTTTTGTATTTAACAACAATAAATTTGTTGTATTCCATTCTATGAATAAGAGGGTGAAAATTTCACTAAGCCCAGGCTGTGTACATGGTATTGAAGCCATCCTATTGTACTTTACCATTTCGACCTTCATTGCGTATATTTATTTTGGCTGTCTCTGTTGTTATTTTTCTACCTCATCTTTCTGTTTAAAGGTATCATCACATTGCACCATGACATATACCTCTAAACATATCGATTCTTAACCCAAAAATGCTGCCGAACTTCAAAGTGTAGTAGGTTCCTTTAAAGTCAACGGTGGAAACCATCTTGAGAGTTCACATTTAGTGAAAACTTACTTGAAGGGAAGGGAAAACTAAATCGTTTGCTTGGTCTAGTAATTAGCAAGACATATCAAAAGTTTTTGCATAGGATAAATGACTTCTAAATAATATCATGCTTATAGAACACTATGCAATCTGAAGTCGAATGTACGTGTATATATCTCTCAATGACGCAAAAAATTTGGGAACCAGTTTATCAAAACTACTCCGAGGTGAGAGCATTAGTAGAAAGAGAAAGATATCATCAATGTTGGTGGGAAAATGTATATCCTTTCTCACTTACTACGTAGATTATTATTATGAAAACTCAAATCATATATAAAAACAAGTTTTAGTTACCCGGCTTCTCCCGCACTAAGCTGAGGAATATTGTAGAGCTGTGCCAAATATTTTTCTGAGTTTTCTGGAAGTAACTAATAAACTTGACACCTCGATCAGACATAACTACCGATTGCAATACACGTAAATGAGCGATTTTCTTGAAGAGAAATTTAGTGACACAGGAGGCATCAATAGTTTTTAAACTGGGAATAAAATGTGCTATTATAGAACATGTCCACAACTATGAAATAGTATTGTGACTCCTAGCAATTTGAGGCAGTCCTAGAATAAAGTCCATACTGAGGTCATGCAAGTGGCATGCACGTGGAATTGGAAGTGGTGTGTATATCCTAGGGGTTTTTAGTCTTGCCCAATTGACACGTACGACACGAGGAAACAATGCGAACAATGTCCCTTTTTGGGAGGGCCATAAAACCTATCTTCCACTAAGGCAATTGTCTTATCCCTAACTAAACGTCCCGTATGACCTTTGGTGTATAGTTGTCAATCAAAAAAATCTCTAAAATCTCTAAGTGAAGTATGATGGATGCACATCTAATCCTTTGGAAAGATACCTATCCAAGAATGTTCACATGTTCTTGACTGTTACTTAAGAGGTGTTTAAAGATGACACTGAAATCTGGACAATGACGATATTTGTCTTAAATCACACAAAACTTACCACATTATTGCTCATAGAGTGTATAGCAGTGGTGACACGACTTAGGGTATGTACAGCCTCATTTTCAAACCGCATAATAGTTATCAGACCAATTATGCTTTATGGTACTACTTTTGGGTTGTTAAATAACAAAATATCCATAAGATGCAAGTAACGGAAATGAGGATGTTAAGATGGACCATATAGAATATATTAGGCAAGGAATGAAAATATATGTAAATAAATTAGGTGCAGCAATCGAGTATAAATAAGAAATAACGACTTGGATGATTGGGGTATACCTTGTGAAGACATTAAGAAACTCGATTTTATAATGAGTGATGCAATTCTAGTAGAACAGGTTAAATGATTGGAAGATGACCAAAATTAACTTGGCCTGGTTCGGTTGCATTGAATCTTCTTGAACAGTAGATGAAGTAATGGATCAAACAGGGTGGCAAAAAAATAAAATAAAAAAATATGTAGTTTATTTTATATTTATTGGGAATAAGACTTGGTAATTCTTGATGATATTGACTAAAATGAAGAATTGAAGCAAGGTCTTAATATGGGGAAGGAGCGTGTTCTTAATTATCTGATTATGGCTTTGAACTCTTAACATTTAGATTCGGAGCAGGGTGTTATTGATAAGCTAATTGTATCTCAACGGTGGTAATATAACATGGTTCTGAAGTTTTTCTTAGCTGACCTTACATTTACTGTTCAGATCACATTCAACTGATGCATGACAGTTGCATAATTTATGCTTTTGTCTATCACCGTACATGCCTAGGGCTCTTATTGAATTGTATATGATTATTATAGTTTCAGCAATGGGATCAGTACTGATAAACATGCAAACATTTCGTGTAAATATATCTGTTACTCTTAGGTTTGCCATTTTCTATTATTTGTTTTGAACGCTAGAAAGTCATTTTTCTGGCTTATGTGCAGATATGGACATATGCTGATCAAAATCGAAGTGGTTTCCTTGGTCGTCCCGAATTTTATAATGCTCTTAAACTTGTTACAGTGGCACAAAGTAAGCGAGAGTTGACTGCTGATTTAGTGAAGGCTGCTTTGTATGGTCCGGCTTCAGCTAAAATCCCTGCTCCTCAGATAAACTTTGCAGCTGCACCAGGCTCTCAGTCAAATATTAATGCAGGCGCATCCACCACAGCATTGAGTGGTAATCCAGTCGCTAATCAAAGTACTGGTGCAAGTGGCCCACTTGGTTTTCCACCTCAGCAAACTCAACAGGTAAGGCCACCTCGGCCTCCACTTCCTAGCTCTGGATTGCAGCCTCATCAAGGTGTTGCAAGCCAAGGAATGCCTGGAGTAGGTGCTATAAACGTTCCTCAAGGCCCTAATTCCTCTGGTTGGGTTGGTGGGAGGACTGATGGTTCCCAAACAGGATTCACTTCTCAAAATTTCAATCAGAGCTCCAGCCCATCTACAACTCAAGGTGGCTTTGGCCCGGGTATGTCACCATCTTCACCTGTTACACAATCTATCCCACAGAAGACTACTGTGTTGATGCAACATACTTCACCCAAACCGCAAAATACTGTTCCCCTGGGTACCCAGATTGGAGTGAAAGACTCCAAACAGCTTTCAGTTACAGGAAATGGCTTTGCGTCAGACTCAGTATTTGGAGATGTTTTCTCAGTGACATCATCTCAACCAAAGCAAAATTCCACAATGCCTTCATCTCCTGCCAGCAGCTTACCTGCTTCATCATCCACAGCACATATTACTGCAGGGAGTCAGCTTACAGTCAATTCAAGTACTCCTGCTCAGCAACCTCCATACAATCAAACTCAGCAATTTCCGTCCACATTAAAAGCAAACCAACATCCTTCAGCGCAAACTTCATCTACATTTTCTGTTGCATCTGGAAATTCTATTCCTGGCCAATCTCACCCTCCATGGCCAAGAATGTCCCAGGCTGATGTTCAGAAGTATAGCAAGGTATTTATGCAGGTTGACACTGACAGAGATGGAAAAATCACTGGTGAACAGGCAAAGGACTTGTTCTTGAGTTGGAGGCTACCGCGAGGTACGTTATGCTTTATTAACATCTTGATTGATTCCATTGCAATTTTGTGTCTTTTTTTTAAACTATCATTTACTGATAATCTACTTATTATCCTTGTTTCCAACAGTGTCTTTTTAAAAATAAAATAAAATAAAATTGCGTAAATATCTTATTCGTATGTCTTTGATTTGCCAGATTTTTTTATTTTATTTTTTTTCGTTTAGCATTGTTCATAAAAGATTCTGTCAGCGACAAAATATGTATGAGAGAGTTGGGGCAAGAAAGTGAAATTATTGAGCGTGTAAATCAGCACAACCCGGTTTTGGGGTGGCGTACCTTGTCCGGCCGAACATTTTGACAGGCCATACTGGGCTGGCCCCATATGTGCTTGGGTCCTCGGGCATTGTGGGCCGTCATACCAAACGGTTTCTTGTTTCTTTATTTAGTTATAATATAAATGAAAAACATGTGTATGTTTGCGATATGATTGCTTTGTGCCTATCTTGGCCTCTTTGGACTCTGCAGAGTCCCAACTCTCAGTTCAGAGTTGCCTTTGTGCTGTTTTCTTCAAATAGGCTCGCAAGACAGAGCCTTTCTACCTTTTAGGTTAGTTTGTTTTAAATATTACTGGTCTCTGTCGCCTGTCCAAGCATTGCCCTTATGGTGTTGTGCCTGGGTTTGGCTTTTTCATGAACTGTGTCACGGCCCACTGTTATAACCCCCTAGGTTTGGGATTCTCAAGATCACATTACTTGTTGAAATCAGACTATCTTAAAAACATGCAGTGCAATTATAACCTGAAGCACCACATGCATATACATGTACTCTATGAATCTGGATAATATAGATCCGAGAAGAAATTAAATGACACTCAAAACTTGAATTGAAACTCTGTTAACTGATCTTGAAAATTCTGACTCAATGGCTGCTTTCTCTCCATCTTCGCTTGACATGGATTTTGGATCCAAGAAATTAGGCCTCTAATGAAAGTTCTGGGTAGTGGGTAGCATGAAAATATCTATATGACACGAATAAGACGAAATGTTTCTATGCCAGTCTGAACCCCTCTTTTTCTTTTTGCAATTAAAAGTTTAAAGATGATTAGCCAATTAAATTCATCATTCTGACCTTTTCCTTTATCAATACATATTCTTTGTTTATCAGAGATCTTAAAGAAGGTCTGGGACTTATCCGATCAAGACAACGACAGCAAGCTTTCTTTGAGGGAATTCTGCATTGCTCTCTATCTTATGGAGAGATATAGGGAAGGCCGCCCTCTCCCTACAGTGTTTCCAAGTGGTGTTATGTTTGACGAGACATTGTTGCCTGCCTCCGGTCAACCTAACACTGCATATGGAAATACAGCTTGGAGACCTTCTGGTTTATGTTTTTCCCTCTACTGAACTCTATAATGTCCACCACACATGAGCACATACACATGTGCATATTATGTATCTCCATTTTGTTTCATGATCTATTACTTTGTTATTAGGCTTCCAACAAACTCAAGGGACTAGGAGTGCACGGCCAGCCACTTCTGTTGGTGTAGGAAAGCCACCTCGTCCAGTTAGTCGTGATGATAATATGCAGCCCAGCCAACAAAAACCCAAAGTTCCAGTTCTGGAGAAGCATCTTGTAGATCAACTTAGCACAGAGGAGCAGGATTCCCTGAACACAAAGTTTCAGGAGGCGAAGGATGCCGAGAAAAAGGTGATTCAGTGCTGCTAACTGGATTCTCTCTCTCAATATCATCTCTCTCTCCCCTCTTCCCTTTGTTTGCTCATTACTGCTACCAAAATCAATTTTGTAGTTCCTGAAATATAGCTATGTGCTTGGGCTCCTAAAATAGGATATCATCCTTTATAAGTCTGGATAATGGGCTTTAGTAACAAAGCTAAAGGAGGTAATCCAGAGTGAATCAGAGTGTATATCCATGTCTAATGTAACCTGTTATATACTTTAGTTCTTTGTTCTTATGATGTAACTATTTAGAGTTGCAAAAAGAACACTGCTCAAGAGTTTCTTTTAACAAGAAAAAGAGTAGAAATACAAAGTTGATTAAGCCCCTGTTTGACTCTCTTTATTTCCCATACTCATTTTCAACCACATATTCTTACACTTAAACCCAAAATTTATCCCTGCTTTTTAACCACACATTCTCCAAAAAAATCACTATTCAAAACATCATTTATCCTCAATTTCTTTTTATAGTGGCCATCAAACATGGGCTAACATATGATTCATCCGATGGGTCAAATTTATTAGCTCCAGAGATTTTTTGAACATGTCTTATTTTTTATTTGCCTTTCCCTAAGTGAGTTTGGATGACAACTTGTTAAAATTTTCATTAGCTCATTCCATGTAACATGTATCATGATGCTTTTCTAAATCTTGAAACAGCAATCATAGAACTTTAGTTGATTATCAGATGTTTCATTGAAGAATTCCTTTATATATTCTCAGTCATTACAATCGACCTGAGAAAGGATCGTTACAACACAAGAATGCAAAATATGTGATACTTATATCGGAATCATAATAGCTACTAGCGGATGAAAAGTTCTCGGTCTATGTGTTTCTTGTGCTATTTCATTGTTGCAGCATAAGTTTTTCTCAATTTTAATTGGATAGTTTTTACGTTATTTAAGAGCTTAACTTTCGAGTAAAGCTGGATTGTAGGATGTCGTTCAAGTTCTTAGACTCTCAAAGGACACAAACTGTCTCTTTTGGTACCTTATCCAAGAATTGAGTTGCTTTCTTTGATTCCCATCAAAAGTATTTCTAAGAGTTTCATATGTTTTGAGGCAATTTTTTTAAACATAACACACATCTAGGTCAATGTATAAATTTTCATTGTACGGTTAATTTGATCATGACTTCTAGCTGAAGTTATTAATGCATCTATAGATTTTGTATTTTCCTTCAGTTACACGAATCCAAATTAAGAAGAAATATATTTTACATAGCTTCACAAATCCTTTCGAGAAGTCACCTACTTCTTTATTTTATATAATAATATTTCTCATCAGTGGACTTGTTTGAAACTAGGGCAAGTGGTGCTTGATATTCAACAAGCATGTTTAAGAGGCTATACAATTTAGGATGAAGGGATACTAAATAAAGGATTTTGGCCTATTCTAATAGTAAATTTGTCCTTTTCATTTCGTTATTGCTGTGGTATTACTTTGATTTAGTAAGGTTACGAGGGGACTCAAAAGGATACACATGATGTAGCAAATACTAGGTTTGTTATTCACTTAGCCGTGGATAAAGAATATAGAGGGGGTGGACAGCCTATTCAGGTTAACTTTGATTTCTTGAAAATTGAATGCAAAATGAACTGTTAGCTATGCTTCTTTACATGCCCTTTCTAACAAATACCCTTCCTATTGTAGTTGTGAGACAAACTTACAGTTCATTCTTAGTTCTGCTTTCTTTTAGAATTTGAATAGAGGTTATATGACTCGTATTAATCTGATAATAGAACCAAATTTTGTGAATTGCTCGATTAACTCGACCTTTACCTTCCTTCCATTTCAATGTGCAGCCAAGTTAGAATGTTAGTTTGTGGTTAATAGAAAGTTGCTTTCTTAAGTGTAACATTATTGTTTCCCCCTTTGTGCGATGTATACGTGGTTTTCATTACCATGGCACTAGCACAATAAGATATACTTCTTGAGGGAAAAAGTGATTGCTTCCCCTTTTCCCATAAAACCTCACTTAATTTTGTAATGTTCATTTGCACTTTTGTCTACATTTTCAATGCAGGTATTAGAACTGGAAAAGGAGATTTTAGATGCTAAAGAGAAAATTCAGTTTTACCACTCAAAGATGCAAGAACTTGTGAGTTTATAGGGTCTCTTTCTCATGCTACAGATAGGGTGGCATTTAGATTCACTTCGCAATACATTTCATTTTAAATGAACTATTATGTTGGATGATTCTACCGATGCCATAATTTCACTAGTTCACTTTACATCCATGTGTTATTTGATAAGAGACAGGCTGGGAGATGTAGATGTAGAGTGACATGACATCTTATTTTATGGCCTCTTGAGTCTCATTACATGTAGATTCTTCACTTGTCCCACGGTTGACACGATCTTTGTTTTGGACATATTAAAGCTAGACACATAATTTGTTATACTATATTAAAAAATATATTAGTTTAAAATTCACAATGCATCATAAAACTTCTTGTGCTAATATCTGCCATTTGCCAGATTCTATACAAAAGCCGGTGTGATAATCGGCTAAATGAGATTACTGAAAGAGTTTCTGGTGACAAAAGAGAGGTATACCTTTGGATATAAGGGTTGCATATATATACAAAGATACCTGCTATATGTGTGACTCACTTGACCAAGTTATTTATCAGGCTGACTCATTGGCAAAAAAATATGAAGAGAAGTACAAACAGGTTGGAGATGTAGCATCTAAATTAACCATTGAAGAGTCCACGTTTCGTGATATTCAGGTATTCTGATTACTTTCTGCTGCTAGACTTGACAAGAGTATCTGTTTACTATGGCTTGTCCTTTTTCTCTTTCTGCTATCTATATGTGCTGTCACCAGATTTGTCAGATTATAAGGTTGGCTGTATGGTATGTAGGAGAAAAAAATGGAACTATATCGGGCAATTGTCAAGTTGGAACAAGGCAATGCTGATGGTATTCAGGTATGCTCTACCATCATATGATTTCATGAAGATCTGTGGAAGACTTTTAAGAACAAGTTTTGGTTTCTCCAGGATCGTGCTAATCAGATCCAGTTAGATCTTGAGAAGCTGGTAAAAGCCTTAAATGAACGTTGCAAAACTTATGGATTACGTGGAAAACCAACTTCATTGGTCGAGCTTCCATTTGGTACTGAAATCAACATAGTTATAATTGAGCATTTTCATTTATTTCATTCTTCTCTAGTATGAACTAATCATCTAGTCAATCATTGTGGATTCTACTGTTGGTCACCACAAATATCTATCTTTTATGTTACTTACATAAACCTGCATATGAATCTAAAACCATGAAACAATGTGGTTTGCCTTTCAGTTCCTTCCGTGTGCTGCTGGTTCTTTTGTTTTGACTCCATTTCACTAATTATTCATTTACTTTGACTGTTTCATTCATGCATAATCTTAAATTAATTTCATATCTTGGGGAAGCTGTACTATTTTAGCTTTGAAATCGATATGAATGTTGTAGCGTGTGTTAAAATAATCAACACTGTTTTATCTGCAATATATCAGATCCTCAATTGTAATTGCATACATATTTCTAATTGTAGGGGTTATTTTTTATTAATAAGTCAGATGATGAAATGGGAAAGTATTGGACTTTTTTATGTTTTCTCGTTCACTACTATTCATATGCAGCCCTGCTGGCATTATTTAATTAATGAAGAAGCTTTAGAGCCTATCTGTGAAAGTGCTCAAGAGAATATCTCCACATAAACAATCTGGCAGCCCAAGCAAGAGTTGATTTATAATGGAATTCTTTGTAGACGATCAAATTTAGTTCATTTAAGAAAATATTGAATTGATTTCATAACCAACATAGTAATTCCAAAGATGGATCAAAATGAGTTTGTCATGCTCTCTGGGAATATTTGTTCATGTTTATATGAGCCTTTTTTTTTCTGTTACAAATTCTGTCCAGGTTGGCAACCTGGCATAAAACAAGGAGCAGCTGATTGGGATGAAGATTGGGACAAGTTTGAAGATGAAGGTGCTCTTTGAAATTGAATAATTGTGTTCTAAAATATACTTTATACATGGAACTTTTGGAATAATGCTATCTAGCTTCAAACTAAGTTGCTACACATTGAATCATATGACCTTACATTTAAGCGAATCTATCATTTAATGTCATTTAATTCCACCCAGACTGGTGCTTGGCACCAGTGGTGTTAATAGCAATGCTCGAACTTTCGATGATGTCCTACAATATTATCGGCAATTTAGCTTCGTTTCCATGTGGAATAAATATGAGCCCCTGCATTTTTTAAGGAAATTGTGTTTTGGAATAATGATTTTTTTGGAGAATGTGCAGTTAAAAAAAGGAAATGTTTGAGTTTATGTGTAAAATTATTTTATGGGAAAATGTGGTTGAAAATGAGTTTTGGAAAAATGGAGCCAAACAGGGCTGCAGTCCTAGTCTATTTACAGATCCATCAAAAAATTAAAAAAAATAAAAAATAAAAAAATTGAAGCATACTGTATATCAATTGACTTTTCAATTGAGATCCTGCTGATTTCTCTTGTTGCACTTTCCTCAATTTCAGGATTCACATTTGTCAAAGAGCTTACTCTTGAGGTTCAAAATGTCATTGCCCCTCCCAAAGCCAAGTCTTCATTGTTTAGAGAGAGAACAAATACTGCCTTGGATGACATTGGTGGGGTAAAATCACCCTCTAATGCTGATGAGAAATCAGAGGTGGTTAGTGTTGGGGAGAGGACACCTAAGGCAGAGGGGACAAATACACACAACTTAGAGGAAACTGCAAGAAGTCCACCAGACAGTCCTGCAGGAAGTAATGCAGTCAAGAGTCCATCAAAGGAATTCCAAGATCCTCAGACTAGAAAGGACATTAACGTTAATGGTTCAACCCATGCGTTCGAGACCCAGAGGTAGTGTGATTATTTTCTCCCTCTTTTGGTGGTTTTTCTGTGTCGTCATTTGTAGACCAATATTCTGGTTCAGACCTTTGATTAGTAGTTCCAACTGTCATACATTTTATACACTGCTTTTTTGTCAAAAAATTCTGATGTAATGGATTTTCTAATGCAGTGAATATGGAGGTGCCGAATCCGTACTTTCTGGGGACAAAGGTTATGATGAACCTGGATGGGGTTCCTATGATATGCATTATGATATGGATGCGACGTGGGATTTCAATCCTCTCTCTACCAAGGTATCTGAGAACGACGCTTCAATGTTCATGCCAAATATTTTACTAGCATTTTCATTCATTATGGATTGTATTCTAGGTACATTTCCTGTGTTTAAAACAACTTTTCTCACTGTTTACACTCAATTTTTGGTTTCGTTAGAATTATATATGCTGGCTCTCACTCTAACCCATGCCCATGCCACGCTCGTTTGCACAAAAATAAAATAAAACTCCATTGTTCTGATGCACTAGTTTAAAACTTTCCTTTTCCTTAGATGCATGGGAGTTTGTTCTCATCTTATTTCTTCATCACTGTAATGCAGGACTCAGACGGTAAGAGGCATAGTGGAAGTTCTTTATTTGGTTCTGATAACTGGGATCTACCGCCAATTAAAACTGGGACGACAGCCACAGATTCAATGTTCCCAAAACAGGGCCCTGTTTTTGATTCTGTTCCTAGTACCCCCATTACAAATTTTGCCAGCTCTCCACACATAGATAACATGTTTCCAAAGCAGGGTCCTCTTTTTGATTCTGTTCCAAGCACCCCAATTTCGAATTTTGCCAGCTCTCCGCACATAGATAACATTTTCCAGAGGAAGAGCCCATTTACTTTTGCAGATTCTGTCCCAAGCACCCCAATGTTGAATTCTGGCAACTCTCCAAGAAGTTTCAGTGAAGGTTTAGAAGATCATTCATTTGACAGCTTCTCCAGATTTGATTCCTTCAACACGCATGACAGTGGCCCTTTTGCATCACGGGAAACCTTTTCGAGATTTGATTCCATGCGAAGCACAAGAGATTCCGAAATTGATCAAGGGTACTTTGGTACACAAGAGTCACTTGCAAGATTTGACTCATTCCGTAGCACAGCGGACTCTGAGTATGGACTCTTCCCACCGCGCGATTCATTTACCAGATTTGATTCCATGAGCAGTACCAGAGACTCCGAGTATGGACATGGTTTCCCATCCTTTGACGATTCAGATCCATTTGGAAAAAACGATCCATTTAAGACCTCACATGAGGCTCAGACTCCAAGGAAAGATTCAGACAGTTGGAAAGCGTTCTAGCACCATAATGTGTTCACTAGTTTCTGTCTCATTCGAAGCTTCTTGTGTGAGGGTTCTTGGTATAGGTAAGGCAATGTGGTTGTTTAATTTGACAATTGTCAGTGTGTTCCATCTGTGTCACTGTGATTTATCGATTTCTTAATATTTGCAAATATTCTTTTGTTTTTGTTTATCAGCTTAGATTGTAGAATGTGCACACGTTGTGACGGCTTTTTATGAGTTGTTATTTGATTGTCAAATTTGTTCTTTTGTTTTAATTTAAGATATTTGAGGATGAAACAAACATCGAGAATGTGAATTTTACTGTTTTGATGCCTACATTTTGCTCTGTGTCGTTTATTTTAGTTGCCCGTATTTGGTACGTTGGATAGCCAGGCTCGAACATGATCCAAAAGAGGACATTTCATATACTTGTCTATCATTTTGTTTAGCTTTAATAAATGATGGCGTGGCCTCTCTACTTGCTCTCTTGTCTGAGTCTCTGTATAATCCTCTTTTCAATCAAACATGACCGAAATGGTTTATCTCAACATGCGTCCTTGTTTGGTCTCCATTATTTTTAAAATATATTTTTCATATTCTCTCTTTTTTTTTTTCAACCACGCATTCTCCGTTAAATACTATTCCAAAATGTATTTTGGACCAAAAAAATGGGGCTCAAACAGCGAATTCTTTTTATGTTGAGAAAGGCAAATGGCCACGAACAATAGCATGTATAAACATACATGTAAGAATATTCATATGCCCTTAATGGCACAATCTAATTTTTTTTTTTGGAAGCAAATCTTAATTAATATCAATAGACTCCGAAATGAGATTAGGGGACTCTCCCAACCCATTTCAACTGAGCAAAAATCGAACAACGCTTCTAGCAAAGACGTGGGCTATGCAATTTGCCTCATGCCGCGTCACGGTGCGTTTTAAAGATGAATAATTCAGATATAATAGCAATCAAAGCAGTCTCCTGATGGCATGGGGAGGAGGATTGTTTCCATCAGAAAAATAGATCAAAAAATGGAAATCAACACTGAATCCAAAGGCTTCTTTTCTTTTTTTCCTTCATATTTAATTTGCTTCCACGGGACGATTTCATGAAAGCATCAGGGTCAGTGATCTGAAATTTTGGAGTGCTAAATCTGTGTATTGAACGGAAAGACGTTATGGTAGGTCAAAAATAAAAAGAAAAAAATAAATAAATTGTGATTTAGAAGAAGAATACTTGCTTGGATTTAATGACATACTTCCTGCGTGATTTAAACTCAATCCCTGTCTGCATTTCTGATTCAGCATCATTTGATGGTTCAGTGTTGCTTCCTTACTGATCGAGCACGCCTCTTCTGAAACCAATTATAAACATTTGTTTCAAAAACTTAGCCATCTGATCATTCGGAGGAAATATTTCTGTGATGTTGTGCTTGCTTCGAGTTCCATTCACTTGATTGAATCTACGCTCAAGAATCTGAAGCTGAACCGGTGTAGGCGTCTAGCGTTGTCTGTCAAAAATTTTATGGCCACCAGATGTTCCTAAGGGGTGACAACATAGATTTCCTAATCTCACTCCTGACGCAGAAGGAAAACGTTCATTATCATCAAAAACAGAATCCAGAAATGTGATCGACTGGAAGTGTATCATCGTTATTTATTGAACATAAACTATTTGGAGCAGAAAACGTTGGAGAAGACAAAAAGAGACAATTCAAGGATTATAAGTCAACAAAATGAGTAAAAGGAGCAAGCATGAAAAAGAAATATAAACGGTTTCATGATACTGGAGTTAATCCATCAAGTTCATCAACTGGATGAAGATTTTTGTGGATGTAGTCGTCATGCAACAGAAGAAACTGTAATAAAGCTTTCTGGTCTCTGTTTATTCATGCTAAGCTATCTTTGAAGATGGTGTAGTGACTTCTCTGAAACCAAAATCTGACCCCCAATGAGTGATCCCAAATGTATATAGGAATTATCGAAATTTTTGTGGCATAAAACGAACTATTATCTGTTTGCTCCAGTAATTCATTTCTCCTCTCAACTCAAACGGTCGTTCAAGGACCAATTCAAGATGTAAACCAGATTATGCAATCTCGAAGTACAACATTCAAGCCTTCGAGTAAAATATATAGCGCAATTCGTAATTTTCTTGTGCTCTATGTAAAGAAACAATATTAAGAGGTTTCTTCAAATCGTTCTTGGTAAGTTTACATTTCAAATTATTAACCATCTCGTCTAAAAGCTCAAGATTTCAAAGAGGATCACGTGTGTTGGCTTAAACCGTGTCTTTTCAACAGGTTCCTCGCTTGCAGACAGTATTCACTTTCCAATCAAAAGTTTTAACACGTTAAAGTGGAGTGGTCATGTATTCATTTAAATTGTCTTCAACACTATCAAACCACTTGATCAGAAATCGGAAAGCTTAAACTGATATATAAACCCCCGTGTATTAATGAATTTTGTCTTCGTCATCAAAAGACTGTCAGATAAGTTTTCATTAATGGGTGACAATGAACAAACACAAACTAAGGGAAAACAGAGTATGAAATGGGGAAAGAAAGAAGAAAAATTATAATAAACAGTTTTAAAAAAAAAACCAAAAAAATGGTAAAATTACACAGAAACGACAGCGTCGACCCCCAATTCACCATGTATCATCGTATTCTAAAGTAACATTAACCCATTGCCGAAACTCAATTTAGATTCCACAAAAAGCAACGTATGATTATATATTAAGCATAAAAAACAGAGAATTTCATATAATCACATCGTTTATAGCATATTTGTATTCATGTACCTGTCAATTTTGAGGAGAGAAGGGAACTTCGAGATCGTGTTGAGAAGCGAGGGATTTGTTCAACTCTAACGAGTTGTTTACAAATGGTGGCGTGTCTTTGTTTTCGAATAACTTCTACCTGTTCACCTATCATTACCTTCACCACCAACCCTCCATTGTTTACACCACCGCCATTCTGTTCCGGCGGCAAAGCCTACGGTGGCGGTTGGTTTTCCCTCTCCATGATTAAGTGCTGCTTTTTCTAATTGTCAATACACAACCAGAAAGCGACTTTCGAGGTAATCACGGAGTCAGAAGTGGAGTAACTTAAATTAAAAGAAAGGGAAAAAAAACGCGAAAATGGGAAATGGTACTATAAATTTTATTTTTTTATTTGTATAGAATACATTTTGAAATAATAAATCACTAAATTGATGGAATTAAAAAAAAAAAAAGAATAATGATTGTTGTACACCATGCTCCCCTCACATATGAGGGGCCCCACCATGAATAAAAAAATTCATGGACCCCTCTACGTGAGGGGACTGTATACCATGCTGTATAAGTATGGTGTACATGTAGCATAATTCTAAAAAAAAATGAATTTGCACATAAAATTATCTTATTGAAAAATATGTTACTGAAAAAAAAAAGGAGATGTATTTTAGAAAAAAAAAATGAGGATAAAAAAAGGGCTAAATAAGGTTCTGTTCCTAGATTTAAAATTGAAAATATAGTCGTTATTGGGTTTTACTCGTCTAATAAAATTAAAAAATAATGGCTAATTTTTTAATTTTAATCTGATTTTAATCTCTACCGAACAAGCTCTAAACAGATTGTTTTTTGTTTTGAAATTTGAATTAAGTTCGTCATTTTGTAAGATGAAACCTTTGTTGCATTGATTTAATCTTTACATGAATGAAAGTAGTTGTTGAAATTATTAAAACATAATTATGGTACGATGTCAAATTGAATTGAAACAAAAGGTTGAAATATGATTCTATTTACAAAGATGCCCAATAATTATCGGTTCTGTTCAATTACCCCTATTTCAATTTTGCATTATGAAAAGAAGGGCAGTGAATACAGCTAAGGTTCGCATATTTATATCTGGAGGACATCATAATTGATGTTATCAAAAATTGTCACATGTTGATTTTCGAGCTTGACAATTGAGGATGATCACGAACGAAATTTTCGGTACTTGAAACAAAGGCGTTGAGACGTGTCATTGTCGCTCTTCCCATGCTTAAGTTAGCAAAAGAGAAAAATATAAGCGCAAGGCTATAAGTTGAATGAAAAACTTATCTACATATTGAATTGCGGACATGTATTTATAGAATAGGTGGTACACTCCTAGTTAGAGGTTGGTAAAACCCGGTCGAACCCGTCCAAACCGAACCAACCCAACCTGTTTGGGTTGATTTTTTTGTTATTTTTACACGGGTTTTGTGGGTTGTCTGTTGGGTTGTGTCGAGTTATGGATTAACTCGTAAAAATCGAATAAACTCGTTCAATCCGACTCACCTTCTTAAAAAAAAAAATGCCAAAATAAGTATGAGTGGATAGTGTAACTGTAATTACTTTGGTACATTTTAGAGGAAGGGCATCGTGTCATTCCCACAATAAATGTAGTATAAGTTTTTTTTTTTTTTTT
>CAIGRO010007770.1:3684-19357 GCA_903798355.1 Fraxinus baroniana
AAAAAAAAAAAAAAAAAAAAAAAAAAAAAAAAAAAAAAGCAATTAATTTTTGCTTTCAAGATATTTCAAAAAAAAAAAACAAAAACAAAAACAAAAAAAATCCTCCCTGAAAAGATGATACTCCCTCCGTCCCAAAAAGATAGTCATGTATACTATTTTTGTCCGTCCCAAAAAGATAGTCATGTATACTATTTTTGTCCGTCCCAAAAAGATAGTCATGTTTCCATTTTAAACATGTATTAAATTTTTCATTTCCACATATACCCTTATTTAATACATCTTGGTATAATAGACACCAACAACCTAGATAAGGAATAAAGAGTATAGATAGAAAACATAGTAAAATTTAATACTCTTAACTATACTAACTACAATTTCATAATCTGTGTGAAAATAACCATAGGACTATCTTTTTGGGACGGAGTGAGTATTTGGTAATTTTTTTAGTAGAAGGCTATTTTGACAAAACCCTTTTTTTTTTTTTTATCTTGACCTTCAAAATATGACTTCAAAAGGAACATACCTCAATGAAAAAGCATATTTTAGTAGAATAACTATGACCTGTAAAGTGTTAGTAAAAAATATATAGAAAAAATCGACGACAATATTTAACATAGAAAATGACAAACAATTAGATTTCGTACTTAACAATTAACAAGAATTCTTATCATAAGCTAAAGTGGCATGTCCTTATCATGTGGTAGAAAGAGGTTATAAATTTTTATTCTACAAAGCTCCCATCCTAGTCATGCTTCAGAACCGCAGAAGTAGAACATCTAAAAGCAACTGAATAACCCTACCTGTGCCTTCTGTAGAGGAGAAACTCGACAGCAAACTACTGAACTGCAATTCAAGCTCATATTCAGCAGCATTACACGTAGAGTGGGATCCAATGCATACATCAAACATTTCCCATCAATCACAAGTGCCAACTTTGGTCTAGAAGCAGAACGAAGATACTGTTGTGCCTCCTCGTAACACCTTTTCAGCTCATCCTTCACAGTTTCTTTCATAAATCGGGCAAGCTCCACTTGATCGCCCTGACAATCAAATTTCAGGATGCTTGCTATGTTATATATTTTCCATGGAAAATACTTATAAGATATATTACTTACTCTGTCTTCAACTTCTCTGATGGCATCAGTTTCTGAGCTGATTATGAATTGCTTCATGTTGTTACTTATCAACTTGCATGCTGAAACATACAAAAAGCAGATGTAACAGAAAATATTACTCCAGTTATAGAGTATGTTAAAAAATTAAACCATCAGCTCCTACTAGATACTAACCATAAGATATATTTATTGCTGTTTCCAGCTTGTCCCCAGTTAGCACCCAAATTTTGATTCCAGCTCGAGAGAGGGTCTCTATACAAGCAGGTACTCCCTCCTGAAGTTTATCTTCTATAGCAGTACATCCAATCAAAACAAGGTCCTTCTCAATGAGCTCTGCAACCTGAACATAAAAATAAGAGACAAGATGTGCATTAATGGAACAACAGAAGGTTCACTAGAACTTAAAAAGTAAACTAAGCCCATGTTTGTTGCCCATTGTTTTAAAACTCTTTTTGCTAAAGGATTATTTTCAACCACACATTCACACAATAAAAAATTTTGCACGTAAACCAAAAACGTTTCCCTACTTTTTAATCACACATTCTCTTAAAAATAATATTCAACTCTTTTTTTTTTTTTTTTTTGAAATAATGGGCACTAATGACCAAACAGGGGCTAATATTAGAACCCTACGAGAAGAGTTTAAGTTGCAGTTTAAGCAGCACCTTCAACATGGTTCTTGCTAAGAAAACAGAAGCTCATACAATTTAAGTCCAGTTTCAAGCATCTAAATTTCATGCTGTAAAAGTTTCCACAAACTTATCCAAATCAATTAAATGGAGTACAGCTGTTATGCCATAACCACACTACCAGAAATGCCAATATGCACGCCAGTGTTTTAAAAGATGCTTTGAGGGCATCCCTTAGGGTTCGCCTTCCAAAATTTCCTTGGGAGCAATGATAAGGGAAATTATTAGGATTGCACAGCAAAATGCCTTTCACGCTAGGAGAATATGCCTCAGGCCCAAGGGTACACTTACTCCTGCCCAGGGAATAATCCTTCCTGACAGCGAATGTGCTTGATGTGTTTTTATTTTGAGTTCAAAAGACCTAATTGATGGATAGATTATCCAGCTAAACTACGTAACCAGATTCTGAAGTTGGATAACTAACTGTTGTCACCGTTTTCTGTCAAGAACTGGAAAAAATGGGTTTGATAGCTCATACTTACTCCTCATGCCAACACTTGATAGTTTGAATCTTTACCTCAATAGTTTTAAATGCGACCAGGATTTATGTCCTTTGCACAGATTGGAAAGAAAAAACTTCAATATAGAAGCTCAAGCTTTCATAAGTGTTGGAAACATGATTGAAATCTCGTGACCTGAGCATATGAAGATTACATAGTTCTGAAGTCAGCTTTTAACAATGAGGAGTTTCGACTACATATTGTAGTGTAATTCACCTCACTTCAAGTTTTGGCCTTTTAAAAAACACTTCTTACCAATACTTTATCACACTCAAAAGTCATGTCCCACAAAAATGTATCTAGTATTTGCTCACATTCCAGTTTTACCCATTTAAATCAGCCTTCCAAATTTCTAAATTGATCAAGACATCTGTTCCCCAAATGTTAAATCATTTTTCTGTTTCCCACACCAAGCTCTATAAATTTCTCTCTCTCTCATACAACCTTTAAAACCTAAATTCCTTTTTCAATTTTCTTGTATTGTTCTCATGAGTAGCAAATCTGAGTAGCACTCTCATCTTGGTTAATCCTCCTGAGGATTTAAAACCTAAGAATCCAACTTTTTCCAAATTATTGAATGAATATACCAATTCCCTTTTAATTTTTAGTCCATTACTAAATAAATTGTTTTTTGTCCAATAAGCTACACAACTGATACTATGCTCCCCATTTTGACCCTCCTCATAAAACTCCGACTCCATGCAACCCTATGCATCAAGACTCTCAGATTATCACGAGGCAACTAGATCTCCCTACTGTCTCAATATCTGCTGGTCCCTTGCATAAGGGTGATTTAAGGAAAAACAAAGATTGTATTCAATGAAAAGTGAAGGGAAGAAAATAGTGGATACTTGAAAGGTAATAATTTCCAATAAACGTCGGTCGAAAACAAAAGTGCTTGAAAATCAATCAAATGAAAGAGAGAACCACACAAACCTCATCCAACTTCTTCTCCCTATCTCGTAATGAAGATTTTGCCTGAATGTATTTCTCGTTCCAATTTTCATATGAATCAGAACTTAAATCTCTATAAGCCAGGCAAAGAGTACGCAATCCCGCAGCTCCAAATTGTTCCAAGTGTTCTCTAGTAGTTCTTTTCAAATCAATGTCTGAATCGGCCAACCTTTCATATATTACCGTATCTGCACCCTGAAAAAAGCATATTATGAACTTCAAATTTATTTCTTGCTAGAATATTCAACCAGAGACGTGGGAGCAGCCTAATGAAGTTACCTTGCAGTAAAGGACAAGTCTACCATCTGGATATCGACATACAACAGACTGGCGCTTCCTTGTACTAAACACAATAAAAAATAATTACAAGTATGAAATTTAATTATCATGCATGAAAATACAATTTGCATGTAATCCAGAAAATATAATTACCTGTTGAACTCGAGGACATTCAGAATCTCATATGGAACATCCTGAACCTTTCCCATCTTCTCAACATGTGACTCACGAACATATATCGTTGTTGGAGAACGCCTGCAGATACGGCATTTTAACTCTAGCTTCAACCTATAATACCTTTAAACCATTGAGAAGGAATGTTAGAACCACGTACTTGTAGAACAAGAAGCCAAAGTTCTTCGCTGCTGTAACCAAAGCAGCTTCATCGGGAGATGCAGCTTGATATCTAATTTTTTCAGGGGAATCATCACCTTCAGGAAGTACAGTATGGCATATTGCAAGGCACCTGAAGAATTCCTACATGATAACAAAAGATTTTAAAAGATCAATCCTCATCTACCAGGGGCGATCAGTGTTGAACACATGATTGAATGGATAGAAATAGCATGGCACACTATATGATTTGTGAAAAACCTGCATAAGACATGCTAACTAAACCCAAAAAGATAATATGCTTTCAAAAGGAAAGACAAAAATAAATCAACTGGTTTTCTGCTAAATGAAGAAAGATGGAAGTGTAATCTGGCATTCAGAGATTATATGACCCGTGTCATTCAACCCTTGTGTTTGTTCAACATTGATTCTATGCTAAAATATACACAAACATAAATGATTGGTCATATTTTAAATTCGAGCCACTAAGAGAATATCTTGAAACGAAAGGATTCAAAATGTTGAATTGGGAGTACATCTAAGTACATGGATACTTGCAGAAAATTAGTAGAGATTGCAGGCTATAATTACATAACCATTAGTGTTCGGGATAGATATGCCCGGTTGTTCTTGGTAATGAAAATTTTATAGAACTAGCATATAACCATATTCGATATCATTAGGGACGAATGATTGGCTATTAAGAAATAGCTAAATATATGAAACTAAGAATCTTAAGATAGATATCACTAAAATAAGGAGAGAACAAAAAATGAGGATAATCCTGGTAATAAAAAATCTAGAGGGGTATATCAACCTAAGTTCCTAAAATCAGTAAGGTACACTAATAAGTCAACCATTCAAGCAGGCACGTAAGCAGCAACATGTATGGTTATGTCACATGAAAATATTGCTGAGATTGCAGTGCAGTTTTTTTATGTTTTTCTCCTCGTTTAAACAATCTACCTTGCAAAAATCAGGATTAGGTTCATTCCTCCAAGCACCCCGCATAAGCCGTGCATCATCAAAATTGAAACCTTTTTCACGTGCAGCACTCGTTTCCTTCTGAACCTATGAAAGTTTGAAGGCACTAGATTAACCTTAAAAATACCTCATGGTATTTTCTTCTCTGACGGATGATAAACTTACCTCAGTTTTTGCACCACTCCTCTGTGCTGTTCCCATCTCTATTTCGCTGACACCAGTACCATATACCTCTCCTCCAATTGAACATTTAAAAAATTCCATCAAATTTCTGGTCAGAGTTCCGGTTTTATCAGAAAATATGTACTCAACCTGGAAAAAGCATAAAATATAATTAACTGATCCACATAAGTAGCACCATTTAGTTCATAAACTAATAATTGAATTCCTAGTTTGATGTTTGAGATTAAAGCAGATGTTATGTAGAGTAAACTTGCGACCACAACCCTGAACCTAAGACCCCTTCCCTGAAAAACCAAATTGAACAGGGCAAATTTTTACCTGCCCAAGTTCCTCGTTTAAATTAGACGTACGTGCCAATGCGGGGGTATTGCTCTCGGCATGGTACATGCACAAGTCATTGTTGATAAATTGAGTAGACTGAATAAATTTAATCATCTGAAATAAGCAAAAACCGAGTCACTGAACCATGACCATGCAAAACCTCAGTAAAATTCAAATAGAACCAACCACTGAGATATACCTCAACAGAAACATAAAGAGAGATGGGGATGATAGGTGAATAGAGAGTAATCAGGGTAAACATAGTCAAAACAGCAACCTACAAGACAAATAAAAAACTGAAAATATATAAATGATGAAAGTAGAAACAATAAACAATAATAATTCTCTTTACCACAAATCTATTGTCAGGATCGAACTGTTTCTCTGAGTTGTCAAACCTCAAATAGTAGTACTTCCGATTGATGAATATTCCACTGCATAATATCAAGAACAAATAGTAAATAACATTAAACATCAGTAAACTATAAGAACAAAAACATATAGATAAACCATGGTAACAGAAATTATATAATCAAACCTTCCTATGGCACCCAACAGACACATGCAGAAGAGAACACTAAACAGAATTAATATAAGCTTGTCAAGTTTCTTCTCCAATGTACTTCTCTTGGATGGAATTTTCATTGAATTCATCATAACCTGCAATCAGACCACAACTACTACTGCTTACAGTACACAGCAAATATGTCGTAAAGGAGATTAAAGACAGAACACATACCATTTAGAAAGGCAAGGCAGACAGACAGACATTAAGACATCGCAAACAAATCTTATACTAACTCATCAATTGGACTCAGGAAATAGTTTTGAACCTTCCTTTGGAAAAATGTTATTCCACAAATCCTTTGCTGGGAAAGTGTCACACAACTCAACTACAACTTGACTGCTTTAAGTAATAGGACACACCTTAGTTTCATGCCCTGTGAAAATGACCACTCCAACAATGTGCTCAGTGTTCCTGAGAGTGCATCCCTAAGAAAATGTAAAGAAAGAGCCAATAAAAAGTTAAGAAATACAAAGGTACCAACCAATCATTACTTAAGATGAAAAAGAAAAGATGAGATTAAATACAAATGGTTGCCAGATTGAGCATTTATTGACAGAAAATATATGTTAATTATGATTAATGAATTCTTATTAGAAAGTTATGAGGTAACAAAAGTGAGCATCACAAGCACATTAGCAGATCGTCAAGAAACAAAAAATACATCGTCAATTACAAAGAGTTGGACTGACATGAGTTCCTTTGAAAACAAATCCAACTTGCAACCGCATTATGCAGAAAAGTGGAAGTTGTGGCTATATGAGATGACATACCCGTAATAGAAGTTGATTTGGACTCAGAGGCAAGGTTTGCTTTTGAATTATCAAGTTGCCAGTAAAGGTGTACAGCGAGTTATTTGGTTGCTCACATTGCACTTCTCCTGAATATTACAGGTGAATTTCCATCAGAAAAGCAAATGCCAAGCAAGAGAAATTGGTTTTATTTAAATGCCCATCATTATTTACAACAAGCAAATCATGATTTCATTACCGAGCTACTCCTTTTCTAACAGGTAGTGTTTGCCGTCAAAATCCTGCTTCAGCAATTTATTGTGCTCAAGACCCCTAATGACCCATGTTGTCACATATATTCATATGAACTCGATCCCATTCATCGAGTCACATATGAATTTTAATGCTACCACCAAAAACTAATACAGTTTTTTGCAGTAAATAGTTAAATAGTACGGGTGATGGATCCTCCAATTTAGAGTTTATGGAATTAGATCCCTAGGTTCTGTTTCAAAATCCCTCACCAACTTCTGTCCTAAAAAGATAAAAGAGTTTTAAGCACTAGGTGAATCTTTCCATATTTCACACTTATCTTTTCATTAGGGTTTAGTTTTACTCTAAGCAGTGTTCAACAATTTAATAAATATAAAATATTATTTCCAGTATGAGACTCCTTTACAGATATCAAAATTGATAAATTCAGTAACCAGTAATCAATAATATTTTCTTAGTAAATTCCCTTTATAGTAGTCATGAGTAGAACAAACTTCATTAATACAGTTTAATGCATCTACTTGTAATGTTAATTATGTACTAATACATCTCTATTAGTTCATACCATATTATAATATACCAACATGGCTTGGATGCAAGAGGTTTAATGCGACCGCATATCCATCTTAGCATCTAATTTTCAATACATTATCTTACCCATTTTAATGTGACCGCATATCCATCTCAACATCTAATTTTCAATAAAATTTTATGGATATTTGTCCTTAAATAGCATAACTAATCACTATTCTGTTAAACACGCCTTTCAACCATAATGCTATCTTCCTATCTCATAGAATTGTTGTAACACTTCTCTACTTCATGTCTTCATCCAACCTACTCTAGTGCAGTGTATAAAATGAACGTTGAGTTTTTCAAAAATTAGTTGCATTTTTTATTAAGATATCAAAATTAAGATATTTCTATTAGTAACTAAAACTTCATAAACGAGGAATATACAATTTTTACATTTGATTTCCATGCTAAACCCTTGTTTCGTTTAGCTAAATATCATATTTTTATTAAATTTTGATAAAAATCGATGATATGTGCAATTGAAAAGATTATAAAAGTTGTAGATCAAATGAAATGTGTTGTTAAAATTAATTGTTGACTTTGATTTAGATTTTTATCAACTTTTTTAGCTAAACCAAACAGGAAAAAGGTGTAATGTGAGAGTTAATTTTAATCCACAAGGTGCAACAAATATAGATAAGTATTTGGATTCACAAAAGTATATGAAACATTAGTAACTATTATCAGAAAATAGTCATAAGCGAGATTAATAATTATTAGAGACTCCAGCATAAAGAAATGACATGTAAATATGTATTATAACAAAGGCACAACCTTTAAATTCAGATATTTTCTCTGGTGTCAAATAATCCCAAGTCTTTTCTAATGCTTTTCTAATCTTCAAGTTTGTTTCACCGTCCAGATTTGAAGTCTGCAAACAAACAAAACACAACAGTTGATTGATATGCAGAGGAAAATTGGAAGGGAAAATACAAAGGCAGTAGTTCTCCAGCTTGTTTCCTGTTCTCCAAACAAATTTGAACCATTCTTACAAAAGAGAGAATAGAGTAAAATTGTTCAGAAACAAAAGAGTGAAAACCTCTATGTAGCAAACACCATCCATATTTGTGCTAGCGAGGAATAGTAGATCAGCTGGAAAAAATCCATCCTGCTTTACCTGCAACCAATACAACAGTCGATTGTATAAATTTTGGGAAAAGATCATCCAAAATGGCAGCTCAGATTACTTCTCAACCTTATTCAAGCTGCACAACAGTGCATGTAGCATACAGCACAGACTTGATTTTAACAACATTTTCGGAGATGAAAAATTAAGAGGGTGTTTGGTGTGGATTAAAATCAGATTTTTAGTGGATTGTGATAGAAGTTCTTTAAATGTGTGCTCGAAAAGATGTGGGACCTATGAAAGATGTGATGGATATTGATTGTTTGACTTTGACTTAGATTAAAATCAGATTTTAATCCGGCCCAAACATGCCCTAAATTCTAAACCACAGCTCTGAAGTCTGACGTCAATACCCAAGCCAGCCTATATCCCAGGTCCTTGATCGGCTATATGTTGGAATGTCGGTGTCATGATTAGCAGGTATTGAGAAAAATCTATTCAATTCAAAGGTGAGATTGATCTGAACCTTTTTGAATAAACATTTATGAATTAATCTAGATGTACCAAAAGATTAGGTAAAACTTTATGGTTTTCTAGCATAGTCCAACATTTATTACTTTAGGCTGGGTTTAATAATTTGTCAATAGCTACGGTTACAAGTACATAGTCAACAGCTCTCTAGACTCCTACATAAACTATAACTGCTTGCATCAATTTAGGAAGTGTTAGAATAAGCAATAATAAGCCATTCATTAAGCTCCAACTCATTTTTTTCGAAACCTACATAAGCTTGTTTAATCCCATGATAAACTATTTGGCAAAGTTTGATTTATAGAAATGCAAATAAACAAGACTGACTTAAATGACAATTGCAATAGACAGTTGAAAGACAATAGTCATACACCACCAAGGGGCAAAAAAAGTAGCCAGACGGCAGCTGAAAACTCACACCAAGATAGTAGAAGGGAAGAAACGAAGCTATTTAGCTGAAATTTAGGCTGAACTTCTTGTATTATTCATCTAATTCAAGGGATATTTATACAAGATCCAAATCCAATCCTATCTAAAAAAAGGAAAACAAAAAATATATTATCCTATTTGGAATAGAAAACTTGTACAATTTTATTCCATATCAATTCCTAACAAAATAAGAAATATAAGATACATGGAATACAAGTTATAGATCACCATCTCCTATTCTAACTCCTCCCTCAAGTTTGTGCATTTATATTACACATGTTGAAAAATGACGTATAGAACGCCTACTAGCACGCGCGACAGGAGCACACACAAATAGCAAACACGTGTGTGAAATCTTCAAATACGGCGGAGGCCATACACACGCATCCACAAACAGCCGACAAGAAAGCTCGAAACCTATGTCCAGCAACAGAAGCTTCGCTTGTACGGCAAAAAGGGTTGCCAAAGCTTGGATTTTCAAACCAACAACCAAAAGAAGGTACGTCCCCAACTGTAGATGCAATCTTCATGCAGCAGCAGAAAGTTAAGAAGTCTCATCTATCAAACCTCTAGGGAGTACTAGAGGGCTGGATCGACAAATACAAACACTAAAAAAGTCTCCAAGACTGGCAACAAGAATAGTAGAAGGGTAATATAAAATCATAGGACATACCAGAGTGGGCTGGGTCGACCAAGAGAAAGGGTCGAGAAGCATGGACAATGGTTATCGAAGGGTAGCAAATTAAGGAAAAACTAGAGAAACTAGAGAACATCAGCCACCACAATAAAAGATCTTGGAACCACTAAAACATTAGAGGTCGTATAAGACCTAACAATATGTGTAGCAAGAAATCTCCAGCACAGCAATCTAGGTTTGAAGCTTCAAGAGCACACAAAAACAACCCAATCAAAACACCGCACAAACGATTCGACCAAAATACCAACGCTCTTAAAAATAGCAAACACGCATAACTGAGATGATGGAGGGACAGGTTGCTAAGGAGAAGGTGAAATCAGGGTCAAAATGCAAGAATCTGAAAGTTTAGTTGCCATTTTGCCACAGACGAAAACTTTGTGTTTGTTTGGGTTTCATTATAATGGAATAACGACGAAGAGAAGTAATAAATCCCACAAATGTGGATAATAAGTGGGTAGTAGTTGTAAATGTGTGCTTAAAATTAATGTTTAACTTTGACTTCAATTATAAGCAAATTATAATGAAACCCAAACAAACTCTTCATAACTAACTTGCTCCAACCTGAAAGAGGGACTGAATTTAACATTTTAGAAATTTTAAAGATTAATATGCAAGATTCTGAAACCTCATAGACCAACTTGCACAATCAACTTCAAGGGCAGACACAAAAGAGATTCAATATCTTTCTTTTTCTGGCAAACCCACAGAGAAGGGTCGCCTGGTCTTCATGAACCTAATAGAGACAGTAATGTCAGAATAGGTTACTTGCCCTTCACGACTGTTCACCAAAAGGTAGTGACCATAGGGATTTGCAACTGTTTGAGATTCTCTCAACATAAAATCTTTCCTAGCCTACGTGAGCAGAAGGAATCCAGATGGAATGATCGCGCTGCTGTCCAGACATTACCGGACTGATTTTGGTAGACCTCGTCGGAATGATAGGTAGTCCGGGAAGGTAGGGTTCAGCCAAGGTTAGAGTTTGAACTTGAATTTTAGGAATTGCAATTTTAGGGCTAAATTTGAAGCTCCAAATTTCAAAGCCAAAGAAATCAAAATATAACTTCGCCGAACAAGCGACACAAGGCCTCTTGCCGGAGAACGAATGGAAATGATTTTAAGTTTAACTCAAATTGAATCAAACTTGCTCTCATACCAAGTTGAAACTTAGGCTGAACATCTTGTATTATTCATCTAGTTCAAGTGTTATTTACACAATCCAAACCTAATCCTATCTATAAAAGGAAAAGGAAAAATTATTATCCTATTTGGAAAAGAAAACTTATACAATTCTATTCCATATCAATTCCTAATTAAGGAAAATATGATGGATGGAATACAACTTAAAATCAAATCCTAACTAAGGAATATAAGATGGATGGAATACAACTTAAAAATAGATCTCCTGTTCTAACTTATTTAAAACATGCAAAATCAGTAGTTCCAACTCGAAACAGCTGAAGAAAAGTGAAATGGCAGGAAAAACGTAACAGACACAGCCAACTTACTCTGATAATGTCTCCAACCTGCAGCTTCTTCCAGGGAATACATACCCAATTCTGATCTTGAAACACGTCTACAGTAGAATTATTGATTGCCATGTCATTTTGAAAACGCTTCTGCCATACATAATGAGAGGAATAATATAGAAAAAAAATTGTAAGCAATCGGCATCCTAAAAAACTTGGAGACCTCAAGTTAACAAAGATACAATTCAAACAAAATGACAACAGCTGGAACCTAGGGGCCTGCTTGGGAGTTTTATTTTCACCGGTTTGACAGGTTTTTTATGGCACCGTTTATGAGTGGTTGGAAGAACTGATGCTTGCTAGATTTTTGAGTACCGGTTTTGGATGATTTAAAACCATCCAAAAACAGTGTAGTATAATTTTGACAAGTTCTCTCAACCCACCAAATCGACGGTTTTTGGCTGTTTTTCAAATTCTCTTCTAATTTTACCCTTTATAAAATAATTAATTCCAGCAAACATTTTTTTTTAAAAAACTAACTTATAGACAAAAATATATTAACTAAAAAATTATTCATAAGCGAAAACATTATATTATAATTAAAAAATCACTTATAATTAAAATTATATATATATGATAAAAAAATATTTTTGTATAAAAATCTTACTACGAAGACAAAAAATCACTTATAATATAAAACATAAAAAGTTACTTATACGTAAAAAATTCGCTTGTGTAAAATTATTTAGAAGTTCAAAATTACTTATAGTTATAAAGTTTATATAACTAAGAAATACTAACATAAAATTTTAAGTAAATATTTAACATTATTTAACTTTTTTAAGTGAAATACTTACTTATATGTAAAAAAATTACGTACAAGTAAAATATCACTTATAGGTAAAAAATTTCATACGAGAAATCATAAACTCAAAATTTCACTAAGGGTCATATATAACTCTACTTTTTTAAAAAACTTTCAGAATCTATGGATACTAAACTTCCATGCATGGATTCGACTGTTTTAAAAACAGCTACTAAAGCCACTCATAACTAATGTGCTCATAAATGCTCAAAATCAATACTTTAAAAAACGTTCATATACAATACGCTGGAACTCCTAAGCAAGCCCTAATAGTTTAGAGAGAAGAGAGAGGAAGGTGATGTAGTATGACATTTTACCCAGTCTTCCCATGCTTCCTTAATGAGAGATACAAGAAGCACCAGGGACAGAGGAAGCACATTTGTTATTGGACTTACAGGACTGCATGAAAACAGAACTATTTTAAGTACAAATGTTCTCAGAAAAGGAAAAATGGATGGAGAGGATATCAAATCCAGTTGATTAACTCCAAAGTCATCCAGTTAAAACATAGTCCAGATTTCTTGAAGATCAGCAGCTAGTTTCTAAAATAGTCAATAAACAAGCAAACACACGTGGTAAAACAATAGTTGGCAAAATAAGGTCAGCAAACAAATAGAATCGGTACAACAGAGTGGTGGTATTATGCATTAATTAGGACATACACAAGACAATATACTTGCAATTAACCCAAAAACAAAAAATAAGCTATTCTTTTCAATTATCAACAAGAACCAAACTGAAGCTACCAATTAAGCAATAACTCTTCAGATAATACAAGAAGTATGAAGTTATCTGAATCTACAGATGATAGAACTTCATAATCCTGATAATCACCATTAAAGCAGAAACCACGTTGAACATGATGAAGGAAACACTGAATCCAAAAGATTTCAACCAAACTTAAAGCCACAGAAAATGTCAGATCAACCCATCTCTTTTACACAATGCCAATGGCAAAAATCCCCACATCTGCCTATAGAAAGGAATCATTTATAGCAGCTCTCTATCATTCCCCATCCCAACTTTTCTGATCCTTAATACATAAAAAAAAAAAAAATACCATATGACTGTATTGTGCCATTGCTGTAATAACCCTATCACTTTCTGGAATGTATTTTTCCATTCAATAAATTGATAAGTTCATAAATTCAAAAAGACAACTGTCAAGAAATTAATATTATCCCAACTATCTTTTCTTTCTCCTTGATGAGCTAAATTATGTTTTAAGTAGCGTACCTCACTGGAGTGCATGACAAGATTGAGATCATAAGAAAGTAGAGATTGGCCACCCGCCTGAACTGTCAACATAAATACAAAAATAGAGGATTATCAGGTAAATCAAAAGGAAATACAACATCGAAAGGAGCTAAATGAGCAGACAAGCATAAATCATGCTATAGACATTTCTTATTCTCACTACACTAATTCATCAATCTTAACTCTAAGTCTATGTCTGGATAATGTTTATAAACGGTTTATGAATAGTGAAACCACTTTTATTCACACGTTTTGTGGAAACTACAAATACTACCCACTTATCCGCCACTCATTTCTATCAATTTATAATTTAAACGGTTTATAAACATTTTCCTAAACAAGCTTTAAATAACCTACAAGGACCTAGAGACTTCCAATTGTTTAAAATTGTTAGAAACTTAATTTTAAACGTCATAAACAAAAGTTCTTGGATCAAACAATTTATCTAACTTCTACAAAGCATAAAGGATGTGAAAGCTTTAACAAGTTGCATTCTTTTCTCTTCTCTTCCACAAATGGAAACACATATAATTCTCAATTTTTATTTTTCCAAATACATTCAGTTAAAATTTTCATATAAACCTAGTCCCAAGTTTCTAATATTAGGAAAAAATAATTATTTTTTGTACACTTCCTTTGATGGGTCAAACAATATTCTTAATTTGTTAAAGGACTTCCAGACCCGAACAAATTTTTGGGGTCCATGACCAAAATTAGTTTCCAAAGAACAGGATTTCCAGCAAGCATCCGTAATTCATTACAGCAAAAGGATACTTCATGTTGAATTCATCATAAGAAGATAGTACCAAGCATAATTTTACCAAGAGTTGAAGTTCAACAGAAAATTATAAAAACTTTCATGACCAATCGACAAAAACTTACCTGTTCAAATAACCCTTTTGGTAAAAATGTAAACAAGTCGTACTTCGTTGTTGACACAGAATTGCCCTGAAAAATTTATTAGGAGATTAATCAAAACCCGGTTTTGCTCACTTGAGTAAAATTTTTTGCCACATAATTAGCAAAAAAACAAATTCACATGGTTCAACTTTTAATGAAAAGTATTCTTAATAGGTCGGTGTAAAGTAATGCCATCTCAGTGGCAGAACATTTGGTCAAAAGAAAATGTTTAGGAGCATATAACCCCATCATCTTTCTTGAAACGAAAATAGAAAATCTTATTGAGATTTATTTAGGCCATGTGATCTACATTATTATCTCATTAAAATGAAAAATATGATCGTTATCCATCACATCAACATTTAAATTTAAATTTTCTATCTCTTGTGTAGCTATATTTTTCATTCTCATTCTACAATAATTTGACTCAAACAGGGGCTTAGATCACATGTTTCTTGTTCAGTCCTCTCAACTAAACCTTCAGGGGTTGCTCAATTGGTCAAATCTTGGGTTTACTTTCTAATGGTCACCAGTTCGAGTCCTCTCAAGGCCACTGAGGTGAGTACCCGACCGTAAATTTTAGGGTCCCATGGGATTAGTCAAGGTGTGCGCAAAAAAAGTCCTCTCAACTAAGTATATAGCTCAATCTCATGCTAAACATTAACATTCTCATTTACAATTCATTCAAATAAAAGAAATAACACCCACTGTGGCATCTCAGTCACATTATCCCAGGATCTACTAATTTTTATAGATTTCTTCATATTTCTATTATCTTTTTATAAATTTCTTTTAACTACATGCTACAGAAATTAAATCCCCACTTTCTGTGTTGATTTTCATGTTAGCCGTCAGTATATTTTCAGTTTATCTTTTATTTTCTTCTCCGTTCTAAGAATATACTTACGTGGCCCAAAGTTTAAAAAGGCAAAATTAAGTATTGAGGCGGTTTTTCTTTA
>CAIGRO010007772.1:0-10367 GCA_903798355.1 Fraxinus baroniana
GTGTTGTCATCTAGAATGGAGACGGAGACACGGACCATGTTTATTTATTTATATCATATAGGTAAGAACAATTCCTTTAATCCAAAGGAATCAAAAACTTGTTTGATCTGGCTCTTCGTGGAGACATGACCGAAGAAGAAGAAGAATCAATGTCAGACAATGAAAACTGCGCAAAAACAAAAGATGGAAGAAGAAGAATCATTATCTTATAGGTGATGGGAATTGAACGTAAAGAGTATGGTTGATTGAGTGCAAAAATGGAGAAGATGAGTGGTTGAGTGGGACGGAGGTGGATGGCAAAAAAATAATAATAATAATAATTACGATGGCAGGATATGGCGACACCTGTACCGCCAATGTTTTGGCTCTTTTAATATGTAGTGAAATAAATATGTGAGAGTGCTAATAAAGTTTCACTAGTTATTTCATTTGTTGGAAAAGAAAGAGATTTCATATAGAGTATGAGTACCAAGTGTCCCATTGATTACAAATGTGAAACATGGGTGGAAAGAAAATGTTTTATAAGGAATTGATTTGCCTAGAAATTATTTTACTGGGAATTGTAATTAACTGTGTTTGATTGGTATAATTTTCCATGGAAAATGTCGAAAGTTTGGTGTCCGTTTGACTTCTTTTTTTATGAAAATTGTCCATTGAAGTGATAATTTTTTCTACCATTGGATCTAGAATTTGTTCCAATTGCAAAAAAAATAAAAAATAAAAAATTGAAAAAAAAATTATCATACTTAATATCATTCGTTTGGCTTTGTTTTGCGTGAAAATTGTCAATAAAAGAGATAATTTTTTTTACCATTGTATCTAAAATTTTTTCCAATTGCCAAAAAAAAAATCTAGAAATTTTTTTCCCACCAAAATATCAAGAATTTATTTTCCTCAAAAGGTGGAAAATGAGAAAAGTTGTAAATTTTGCCTATCAAACACTACAAAAGTTGGAAAATAGAAAAAATTCCATGGAAAATATGGCGAATCAAACAGAGCCTTAGTATTTTTTTTATTCTTACCTTAATATGGGTTTAACCTTTGTCAGCATGTTACCCTCTTTATTGTTTGTGATTTTTAAAATCAATCTTTCTTATAGTTTCTATTTTCTCTTCAATCTGTCTTTAGGAATGAAGATTAAGACTGATACGCCTATTGCAAAGAAGGCAAGAGAAGGGGTGATGGAGTTCTTATTGATGAATCATCCATTGGACTGCCCAATTTGTGATCAGGGTGGAGAGTGTGATCTTCAGGACCAGTCCATGGCTTTTGGTTCTGATCGAGGCCGTTTTACTGAAATGAAGAGATCGGTTGTTGATAAGAACCTAGGCCCATTGGTCAAGACTGTTATGACTCGATGCATTCAGTGTACAAGGTTCGTATCTGGTTCACTTATGCTTTCTAATTGGGCGTGGTGATGTATATCAACAAAGGTTTCTATTGCATTAATTAAATTAACTTTTTCAGTCAGCTAGATAGAAGTGTAGTTGGCAATATAACACTTCATTTCTATTAGGCTGCTTATCACAGTTGCTAGCATGATTTTTTTTTTTTTTTGATAACCGTAAATGTCCGAGCCAACTTGCGCGCACCTCGACTAATCTCACGAGATCCTGAAGCTTACAGCCGGGTACTCACCCCAATGGCCCTGAGAGGACTTGAATTGGTGACCATTGGGGAGCAAACCCAAGGCGTGACTAATTGAACAACCCTCAGAGTTGCTAGCATGAATTTAGAAGCTAAGAAACAGAATGAGCTGGCTGAAACTTTTCAAGACAAACCTTGTCAATGATGTCTTGGCTATGAGAGGGACATAGTACCTGAGTATGTTAGTATCTGTTTCTTTAGTGGTCAACTGTCAACATTGGCTCAGAGAGGCCTACTCTGACCTAGTTTATAATGTTTGAAACCCGTCGTAATGTTGATGTTGTATATGTGGCTCATATAGAGTAAAACACAGGTTTACTAGATCAAAATGGCCAATGTCGGAGCGGAGCGAAGTGACGGCATCGACCTTGTGGGTTTAATTAACTGTTTATTTGACAGGGACGCTAAAGCGGTATGGTATAGGTGTATTTTTCTTTTATGGACCCTAAAGTATTTATAAATGGTTTAAGTTATAAATGAGTGGTGTATAAGTAGTAGTCCTTAGGGGTCCCACGGAATGTGTAGATAAAAAGTGGTTTGACTGATTATAAACAATTTATAAACATTAGCCAAACCTATGCTGATTTTGTGAGAACCATCTTCAGTAAGGATATGTTCATCAAACAGGTGTGTAAGGTTTGCAACAGAGGTAGCTGGTGTTCAGGATCTTGGCATGCTGGGTCGTGGCAGTGGAGAAGAAATTGGAACTTATGTAGAGAAACTTATGACAAGTGAGCTTTCAGGGAATGTGATAGATATTTGTCCTGTAGGAGCCCTCACCTCAAAACCTTTTGCCTTTAAAGCCCGAAACTGGGAGTTGAAGGGAACAGAGAGCATTGATGTCACCGATGCTGTTGGCTCAAACATCCGAATTGATAGTAGAGGTCCAGAGGTCATGCGCATTCTGCCACGATTGAATGAGGTATTTTGAAATGTAGCCTTGTTTTTCTATCAATTTTGTTTCATGTATGAATTGTTTTTAAGTCATGACTGAGGCTTTTGAAAGGATTTGGCAGATGGATATTGTCTTAAGATAACTTCAACCATATATTATGAGTGAGTTGCCCAAATAGTCACCGAACTTTACGCCATGCTTCCAATGGGTCATTGAACTTTAAAAATACCCAAGTCATCATTGAACTTTGCAAAAGATTTCCACGACTTTACAAAAGGTTTCTATGACCTCGTGGAAACCTTTTGCAAAGTTCAGTGATGACTTGGGTGATTTTTAAAGTTCAGTGACCCATTGGAAGCATGGCGTAAAGTTCGGTGACTATTTGGGCAATTCACTCCATATATTACGTATTGAATCAAATATCTGTGAACCTCGAGCCGTTCAATTTGGTATTGTTGCAAATATGTTTAAGAGGTCTCTACATTTTCTATTTCTAGAGCTTAAATTTCGTAATTTGATTCTGGCGACATCTTTTCCTGTTCAAAAATTACTGTCATATCTAATTGAATTTGATTTTTATCAAAAAAATGATTTCAGCATATTCGTAACTTATGCTGCTTAGACATGGACGTAATAAAGAATCTACAATATCTAGCTGAGAATATTGTAAATTGTGTCTCTGCCAGCCCTATGTCGATGTCTGATTTTGTTTACTTTTTCAAATTGATCCAGTGTTGAGAACTTTCGTTTTTTCTTGTTTTATGATTAACTTCCCCCTTCATTTATATATCCCCCAACCACCCCATCCGGTGCATAAGTTGCTCTCAGACAGTGTTCAAAAGATGCTATTTATTCCTTTGTTATGTATTGTTAACATAATGACTACAGTTTTCATGCCAACTCTTTGACTTGTTTTGCTAGTTGTCTTGTTTGAAACATGAGAATAGGTTTAAATCATTTTGTGCACATATATGCAGGACATCAATGAAGAATGGATATCAGATAAGACACGTTTCTTTTATGATGGTCTGAAGAGACAGAGGCTAAATGACCCCATGATTCGTGGTGCAGATGGGCGCTTCAAGACTGTAAGCTGGCGGGATGCACTTGCTGTGGTCGCAGAGGTCATGCATCAAGCTAAACCAGAGGAAATAATTGGGGTTGCTGGTAAGCTGTCTGATGCAGAATCCATGATGGCACTAAAAGATTTCTTGAACAAGATGGGGTCAAATAATATTTGGTGCGAAGGAAATGGCCCAAATCCAAATGCTGACCTGCGTTCTGGATATATCATGAACACTACCATCAGTGGGTTGGAGAAAGCAGATGTTTTTCTTTTAGTTGGCACACAGGTAAACATCCTAGCTTATTGATATGTATGGGTTACGAGTTTTGATGACTTCTGCGTCTAGCATCAACCTCAACATAGATTTTGAGCTTGGTAGGCCCCTCTAACCATTGCCAGTTTGCTTTAAATTGGATGCCTAACAAGGTAACAATGTAAGGTTTTTCGATTTATGAGCAGCATCTTAATTTTGGTTTTATTGTTGATCTGAATACTCTTACCATAATACAGTATGACCTCTATAACCTAATAACCTCTATTATATAATAAGTTTCTTGGTCCAAACATTATTAATTCATAGAGGTTATATTGTATACTCATAGTTTTGGGATATGCTATTCTTGGACTTGTTTAGAAAGGCTGGAAAACTTTGAGAATGACGTACACCACTCGATTATCTACCATTCAATAAACGGGAGTCTGTCTCAAATTATTAATCCAACCTCAAAATAATTGAAAACGGTTGAGTAATCATCAGTTGACTGGTGCATGAGGTTGGCCATTGTTTGACTACTAGGCAATATCATTGCTGTTCATGGTGACGTATTGGTTGTGCTGATTAGATGACTAACTTTAAAAGCTTCTTTGAATGGAGCTCCAGAATTTCTTGACAAATAATTACTGGTAAATAGTGGTGTGTTCAGGGATCTGCAATGAGACATTAGTACTGGAGAAGGTCAAGAACTTCTTGTGTCTGGGAGAGTGTGAGCCTGTGAGATGTAGGAGTAGCTTCAATTCCTGGATAAGGATACATCCTGCTGTGCCAACTCATGACTTTATTGAGATGAGAGGCAATGTATCTTGGAAAATATTGTGCAATGTCATCTATGCAACCAAGATAAAAATTGAATATATTGCTACTATCATAACTAAGGATATGTCCTTTTTTTTGTATGAAATGAAGGCATTGTTTGGCAAAACTATGAAAGACAAGTGAATCAAGACAACCACTGGGCTTAGAGGGTCATTCTCGTGTTGGTGAGAATGACCCTCTAAGCCCAGTGGTTGGCGCATAAAAACATCTTCATCTAGCTGAACTTGGAGAAATGCATTTTGGAAACCCAATTGCAAGATACACCATCCTAAAGGTAGCGCAATGGATATCACAATTCTGATTGGTGTATGTTCAATAACTGGAGTGAAGGTGATACCACAGTTTATCCTTGTAGTTGTCCCCTTGATAAACCATTTTGTGACAAGCCTGAGAATTTTGCGGACCAATGTTACTATTGGCATCGCATATTAGACAAAATGCTTATTTGCAACTGAATATGTATATGTAATGGGTTAGATGGTTATAAGGACCAAGTGTTGTTACCGGCGAGAGATTTATCTCATCACACATGATTTTCCTTCAGGTTTTTAGTGGAAGCAAGATAAAGATAAGCAGTGTTGAGAAATATGATGGTTTGTGCCTGCGCGTTTAGAGGGGAAATTACTATAGGAAAAAAACCTCTTTCAATCCTACCAAGTCTGATTATGGGAAGTTTAAGCTTTTACTCATCTCCCCGAGTGGGGCTTCTTCGCTCATTTTGAGTTGTGGGTCATAGGGGGGGCAGCTTTATCTGATCAAGGGCCTGCTTGAGAATCAGCTGTTCGCATTGCTCTTGCGCTAGAGCCCTCTTGCTACCCATATGCGAGGCGCCGNCTTGCATGGTTCAGTAAAGACAAGGTACAAGTGTTTACGAGAACCATCAGATTTGTTAGCCATGCGATTTGGATTGAAGATAGGAGATTTAGTCTGATCTGATGGGAGTATAATTGAGGTGATGGATTCTCCTTTTGGAAGTGGATTTAGGCAAATTTCTTGAAGAAGAGAAAATTTTGTGTGCTCCATACTTGCTGCAGATTGAAATGATATGATCATCAGACAAAAATAATTCTGAACATGCATGCTAGTGTGGTTAATGATCCCCCGAAACCATCAGATAGAAGAATGGGAGAACATTCACATATGAGCTTGAGGTTAATACTATTTACAAAGGGAAGAGAATAGACTATGATGGACAATCACTGAAGCTATTGGTAAATTTATTCCTGGTTTGACAAAAAATGTAAAATAAATAAATATATATATAAGTATAATAAAATTAATTAAAAAAAGTAAAAACACTTTGTAGCAGGGTTCTTGTAAGAGTTATGGATCAAGCTTTCTATGGGATTTAGTTTCTGTTGTTCACTTCAGAGTATTTGTACTTTGTTGTCATTGGCGCATCATGCAAGTTATTCCTTTTTTAGATTTGGGATGTCCTTTTGATTTTATGGCTTGTCTGTATTGAGTGGCTTAATTTATAAAGCTGGAAACATCTGAACTTTAGTATCATATCTGGAGAATGTCTTGAACGTAAGATATAAAGCCCATGTTTAAGTCCCATTTTTTGAAACTCGTTTTTTCCAAAGCTCATTATCAACCACACATTCTCCCAATAACTTTGCACGTAAATCCAAAATGTTTGCGAACTTTTTAACCACACTTCCTCCAAAGAAATCACTTTTTTCAAAATCTATTTTCAAAAAATGGGGTTCAAACAGGGACAAATTTTCATTACCTGACTTAAACGTGCTTTTCTTGGTGACATGGTAGCCTTATCATCAGTGTTTAATAACTAACTAATGTGTGTTGGTTTTGGTCATTTTTCTTTTGTTGGTAATTTATGCTTATTCTCTTGAACTGCCAGCCAAGGGTAGAAGCTGCTATGGTGAATGCCAGGATCCGGAAAACAGTTCGAGCAACCAATGCAACGGTTGGTTACATAGGCCCTGCTGCTGATTTCAACTATGATCACCAACACCTTGGCACGGGCCCTCAAACACTGATTGAACTTGCCGAGGGACGCCATTCCTTTTGCTCTGCCCTCTCAAATGCTAAAAACCCAGTCGTCATTGTTGGAGCTGGAATCTTTGAGCGGAAGGACAAGGATGCAATTTTCTCAACAGTTGAGGCCATTTGCAAAAACACAAATGCTGTTAGACCTGATTGGAATGGGCTTAATGTGTTGCTACTTAATGCTGCCCAAGCTGCGGCTCTGGACCTTGGACTTGTACCAGAATCTGACAGAAGCATTGAATCTGCCAAATTTCTCTATTTGATGGGTGCTGATGATGTGAACTTGGAGAAAGTTCCGGATGATGCCTTTGTCGTTTACCAAGGTCACCATGGTGATCGGGGCGTGTATCGCGCCAATGTAATTCTTCCCTCATCAGCTTTCTCTGAGAAAGAAGCGACATTTGCAAATACAGAAGGATGTGCTCAAACAACAGTACCAGCAGTCCCGACAGTGGGTGATGCCAGGGATGATTGGAAAATAATTAGAGCATTGTCTGAGGTGGCAGGTGCTCAGCTGCCATATGATACTCTTAGTGCTATCAGGTCCCGAATGAGGACTGTGGCACCCAATCTTTTGCATACCGATGAAAGAGAACCAGCAACTTTTTCAACTTCTTCCTTGAGACCTGAGATCAAGGAGAAGGTGGATATGGCTCCATTTGAACCTGCTGTCGAGAACTTCTATATGACGGATGCAGTCACAAGGGCATCAAAGATCATGGCACAGTGCAGTGCATTGTTGATGAAGAAATGATCGCTAGTAGGTTTTGATACGTCAATAAAGGGGTCAATTCACTTTTTGCCTGCATTTTTATGATTCTTTGTTGGGACAGGAAATAGTATTCCATGTAATGCAGTGCCATAGTGTTGTGCTCATGAGTGGCTACTTAAAGTTCATTTATGGTGTGTACCTTTTTGTAACTTAACCCATACTTGAGCTGATGTGACTTCGACAGTTGCAGTGGTATTTGTTTATATTGTCGATTTAAGACTCCTATTATGGGGCTCTCCATATGAGTTTTTGACTTTGATCTTATGCTATTATTACTCGAAACCTGCATGTATAGGAGTTCACTCATGGAAAATAACTCTCAGAGAGAGAGAGAGAGAGAGAGAGAGGCTCTTTTTCGGTGGTGCAATGCCGTGTCAAAGTTTGGTCAATTAGAGTGACACTTAAAACTTAAAAGACAGATAACCGTCCTAGAGTATACCTAGGGGAAAATTGCAATACTCAGATCAAATAAGGATGCCATTTTTAAGCCATTAAAGAATTAAAACCACAATGTGGCAGTCGAGCATTGTCAAACTCACTAGTATTTCTGTTCAATGTTACAATTCTCCTAAAAAAATTATATAAATTTTCAACACAATTCATGAAATTTGTAACATAATCGGCGCAATTCAAGCCCCATCTCCGCCTTATATGAGTGCCAAGAGCACCATTTAATCAGCCAAGAAGAGATTGGAAATTTGTGGTCACTCATTTTAATTTATTTGCGCTTAAATAACGACAGAAGCAGACTATGCTAAATCATGGACCCTGGTTTCAATAGCTGAAATCATCATTGACTCGTTGCAGTAGTTGCAGGAGATACGAGGATTTTGTCCTGTATAAACTGATTTCATCGTTCATGACCTAACAGCTTTGATTACTTCTATTGGAAATCATTCAGAATTTTTATCCGGCACTGTCGAGCAAGAAGCAATGCCTGTTTCATTGTACGAGCTTTCCCAATTTTTTCCATCAAACTGCTTGATCTCCACATGAGTTAGTGTTCCAGGATCCACACATCTGAATGTAACTGCTATGCCATCTGGGTTTGACCTCGGCATGTAAAAGGAGGTTATGCCACAAACTTTGCAGAAAGTGTGCTTCGCTGTGTGTGTACCGAAGGTATAGGTGGTATGGAATTGTTTGGAATCTTTGAAAAGCTCAAACCTTTCTGATGGGACGATAAAGTGTGTATTGCCCCTCATGGAGCAGTCAGAACAGTTACATTGCCAGGCTACAACAACGGATGGTGCTCTCACTTTCCATCTCACTTTTTTGCAGTGACATCCACCATTGTGTACTACCATGTCAGAATCCATTCTTCGAGATCCTATATTTTCAAGAATCAAACACACAATACCAGGTAAGGGATCAAAAAAACTGCTTGTACAGTCATTAGATGGCTGTAAAAATTACAGCCCTCTCTAATTAATTAGTGGTCCCACACTAATTAGAGAGGGCTGTAATCTCTAATGACTGTAAGTGTAGCTCTTCTCGGTAAGGGATACTAGATGCAACTACAATGCGCAAGCAATAGATCTTGGAGAAATTATTTCATAAATGAATCATACTAACTTTAAACAATAATGTTTGGGATTAAAGTACTACAGAAGAAGCAGAAATAGTTATCACCAAATGCAAGCTCACAATCTAATGATCCTGTGTAAAAGTTAGTCTCAGTTCACAGATAGGTGGAAATAATTGAGTATTTTGGAGAGGTACTTATTCAAGGGACAAACCAAAATTTGCAAGACTTGACAGGTTTATGAAACTTCTAAGAAAGTTGTTATTGGGATGACAAAGCTATAACATCACATTGCGAGTTCTATAATATAAACCATTGATATTTGAACAGTTTGGAGACCGATACTAAATAGTGCAAGCTCATGGCCTTTATCAAGAGCCATCAAATTTCAGGCCTTGCTCATTTTCCCGATCCCTACCCAGGTTAGCTCAAGTTTCAACATGGTATCAGAGCCTTGATTGGGGGAGACGGAGCTCTTGATTTTGGGTTGTCTGTGTTTCGTTGTGGTGTGCTATTGGTGTTTGGGTCGGCTTCGTTCGGTTGGGGTTTGTGGTGGTGTGGTTTTCGCATTGCTGTTTTCTGTGCGAATCTAAGGACTTACGGAAGATGAGAAAAGGGCACTGAGAGGAAGCAAATTTGCTCCTCTTCCATCTGCATCCGCTCCTACCCGATCCCTACCCAGGTTAGCTCACCCTGGGGGGCCAGTGAAGACTAATAAGGCGGCGGCATTGGCGAAGTTTCTTGAACGGAAGCTTCAGGATCCAAATGGGTTGGCCTCTGTCGACCCAAAGCTCGTTGAATTGGCTGTGAAAAATGCCAAACAAACTGTTCAATCCAGTGGGGCCTCAACTTCAGGAAGGATAGTTCATCATGTTAATTGTTTTAGCGACTCTAAGGAAGCCATTGAAGAGGAGGAGGTAAAGACCTCTTTGTCAAAGAAACACAAGAAGAAGAAGAAGAAAAAGAAGGAAAAGAATAGAAACAATAAACAGAAGGACTTTGGTCGTGATACATCAAAAAGACCTAACAAGAAGCTGAAATTATGATGGTGTGAGATAGAGGAGATTTTTCAAGGCTTTAGAGGCTGAAAGATACCGATTAGAAAAAGAAATGCGTTTTCCACTTTTTTTAAAAACAGCTGGGAATATATAACAAGAAATAGACTCGTTGCTGGTTAGATTTCATTGGCCTTCCTATTATTCATCGGGCAACTTGAAAAGCAATGCCGGTTGCAAATTATGTTTATGTATCTCTAGTTTCTGAAATTCATGGTTTGCCAACATGTTCGAAGTTGCCAGGGAATGTCAAGACATGGGATGGTAGGCTTGATTTTCTTGTGAAGTATCAGAAAGTTTT
>CAIGRO010007777.1:0-15802 GCA_903798355.1 Fraxinus baroniana
TATTGTGGTCAGTTTGAACATTCTAGTGAACTGCATGGCATTCTCTTTAACGCAATATATTAATGTTGCTTTAATTTTAGTACTTTGGTGACTTTAATGTTTGTTGATAGGTCGTCTCAACTCCCAACACGATCAATCCAACCCGACCTGACCGACATTTGGTTGGGTTGGGTTGAGTTGTGTTTCAATCTTTACATGGATTAGATTGGGTTAAATTTATGCCAAACCGACCATGTTGGGTTGGGGGGAAAACCGACCCAAGCCAACCCACGCCAACTCCTACCCGAATGTACACATCTATTCTCTTGTCTTCGAACACCTTAGAATAGATCTGATTTAATAAATATGGTAAATAACATAGTGCTAATACTTCAAAAATAATTGTGTAATGTTGTAAATTTTGATTTCATCAAACGTCGCTAGCGATTGTCATTTCTATTAGCATTAGCCATTGTCACCGACTATGGCCACAATTTCTTGTTCCTATCTCTAGAAAAAAGTTGTACTTAAAGTTGGGTTAGAAACTATTATTTGTTTTTTCTCTAAACAAAATTCCTGTGCTACCGTGGACATCTATGAGAAATAGCAATATGGTAGGGTTCCACATTGTATGGAAGAAGCCAGAGAAGTTTCCATCAAATGGGAAGCAAGCTTAAATGAGATTAGATGTTATCTCAATCAAGCTTTGAACAAATTATTATTCAATTTAAATACACTCATGACACTTGCTTAGGATGCCTTTCTTGAATCTTGACCTCGAAAACATCGATGATAACTAGTTCATGATAATAAATGCACAAGATCAGGAAAGAGAACAAAAGCATCTAAAGTTTAATTAATTTGGACGAAACAATTATCGAAGAGTGTCCTAGAAGCACGCTGAAGTGCAATTTTGTTCATAACAAAAATGAAAAGCATAGCCATCTGATTTATTAATGTCATATCCGTTGCTCGACTACACTCCTTGTTCAGGGCTTGTCATGGACATCATATGTGCAATTTTCTTGGCAAACCAATTATGAAGCACTTCCTTCACCAATAATCTCTGCAAGAACAAACACCATTTTGAAAATGGTGAAACCTATTTCTATCTCTCACAACAATTCTTCTTCCAGTGATCTTCGAAATGAGCTTGATCACAGAATGGCAGTCATTGCAAACTCTTAGATTTTTTATGATCCTTAACGTGCGCTGTGGTTCAGTCGATATTAAGCCATAGCATATTGCTAGCCTCTCACTGTGTATGGCTAAAGCCCATTCCTTCTCTTGATCGGTAATATCCTGTGACACCACCTCTATTTGCGGATTGTAACCTTCTGACCTCAATGTTTCATTCAACTCCTCCAATTTTCTGTATATCGCTTCCTTTTGAGGGTGTCTAATGTCTCCCAGAAAGAACTCGTGAATCTCATTATTCACTTCAATTGAACTGCAACCTGGTTCTTTCTGAACGCCACCTTCTTTCAACATTGCCCGCACTAGTGCAGCCTCTTCCCATTTATTCCAAGAAGCATATGCGTTAGCCAGAAGAATATAAGTTCCGGTATCAGCATGCCCATTATCTAATAGAATTTTTGCAACCTGTTCTCCAAGTTCAACATTTTGATGAACTTTGCAGGCATTTAAGAGTGATCCCCATATTTTATGGTCCGGGGACAATTCCATATTCTGTATGTATCTGAAAGCCTCCTCAAGATGTCCTACACGACCCAAAAGATCAACCATGCAACCATAATGTTCAATCTGCGGTTCAAGCCCATACTCAATTTTCATACTTGCAAAAATTTCAATACCATCGTCCACCAATCCCCCGTGACTACATGCATTAAGAACACCAACAAAGGTAATGTTGGTGGGTCTTAATCCGTCCTTTATCATTATTCGGAACATCTCAACGGCCTCTATGCTCTTCCCGTGCAATGCAAACCCCGTGATCATGGAATTATAAATTGTGACCTCTTTCTCTTTTATCCCCTCGAACACCCTCTCGGCTTCTTTAATATTCCCACACCTTGCATACATATTAATCAGAGCTGAACCAACAAAATAATTAACCTCAATATCATACTTCTCAATGTAAGAATGAATCCATCTACCAAGCTCCAACGCTCCCAATTGTGCACAAGCAGATAAAACACAAACAACCGTTACTTCATTCCCTCTCACGCCTTCCCCTTGCATCTGCCTGAATATCTCCAACGCCTTATTCATTTCCCCATTCCTTACGAGCCCATCAATCATCGCTGTCCAGCAAACCGTATCCTTAATCCTCACCATATCAAATACATCACTAGCGTTTTTCACAAACCCACAATCAAGATAGGAGGATATCATTACCGTTAATGCAACAATATCTCTATCGGGCATTTCATCAAACACCCTCTTCATATTTTCAAATTCTCCACATTTTCCATAAAACTCCAGTAGTTTTATTCTAACTGATCTATTCGAACACAGCCCAAGTTTTGCAGACTGAGCATGAATTCCCCTACCCGTTCTCAAATCCCCGTAAAACCCACATGCCTTTAATACAGAGCTAATTACATAATTATCCGGCATAACAAAATTTTCAATCATTTGCATATACACTCGGATGCCATGATCGTATAACCTAGATAACACAAGCCCATCAACAAGAGCAGTATAGAGATAGACATTAGGCTTTGAGAACTGTTCGAAAATCTTGAGAGCATAATCAATGGCATTACATTTGGAGCAAACGCGAAGGAGCTCAAATACAATAAAAACGTCGTCTTCTTCGCCATTTTTAATGATATTAGCGTGAATTGAAGTAATTTCGTTGCTATTTCTGCATTTTTGTAGAAGAGATATGGATTTCTTACGGTACTGAGAATGAGAATTGTTGGGATTTGAATTTGAGTTAGGGTATGGAGGGAAGAGAAGCGCGGGTCCGAGCCCGATGGCATGCGCAATGCAATTCATTGACCTTAACAATTATACTGAACCCGTAGTTTCCATTAAATTGCCATCTTAAAATAAACTGACAAGAGAAACCATAAAAATAAAAAGATAGACCCCAAATGTTAATTCCAAGGCATAGGCGTACGGCACAATGGGCATAGGAGGTTGTTCTCTAGCCAAGTGATTATACACTTTGAATGATAAGCATGTGAGCATGATAGGAACGATATTTCTTCTTCAACACAAGGATTTTCAGACCCGAAAGTATGCATAATGGCTCTTGTTGTATTTATCGAAACTTAATGTGAACTAAGTGTGTACATTTAGTTTTATTGACTTTCTAATTCCATCCAGACTCCTAATCCTGTAATATTTTTGTGACATATTTAGTAGCCGAAGCAAAATATTATTACATAATTAGTCAACCATATTTTCCATAGTTGTTAAAAATCTGACCTAAAAATAAGTACAGTATAATCATAAACAAACTCTAACGAGCAAAAATTCCTATTCATAGACAACCAAGATCGTAGGGAATTGGGATGGGAAAGAGGACATGGTCCCGCTCTGATTTAATTTTTGAACTTTGTTTTGTGTACATAATACATGTACATAGAAGTGTCCATAACCCTAATATGGGGTGGGATCCACATTTTTGTGGACCCCACCCCATGTGAAGGTTATGTACATATGTTATGTACAATTAACATTTTTCTTAATTTTTTATGTTTTTAAATTTAAATTGTATTTAAAAAATAAAAATAAATAATAGACAAGTAAACAGGACGAAAATTAGAGATATTTTAATCATGTCCCTAACCTACCATGCCTTGTTGTCATTCACGTAAGTTCAATTCTAATTCTCTTTCAAGACTCTATTTTTACTTAAAATATTCGACGTTATTATTCCCTATCAACTATCAAGCTCCAAATTTTGTGATTATTTTTCTATTTCTTTTAATAACATATATGGAGCCAAACAGAGTGTATGTATGAATAGCACGAAAAATAAAAAAGAGAAAAATAATGGACCTTTGGTCCCTAAATTCTAATTTTATTCGTTTTGGTCCCTAAATTGAATTTTCTCCTCTTTTCCCGATTTTCTCATTCCCATGTCCTCTCTTTACCTCAGCCATTAACCCTGTTTTTTGTCCAAATTTTTAATCAATCTCAAAAAAACAATATAAATGCACAATAAATAAAATCACTTTTTCATCCTTAACAATTATATAAATTAATAGCCCAAAATAAATTTAAAATATTCATTTATCAAATATATATATAGTGCAAAATCTCAATTACACAAGCTCTCTTGGGCACATAACATGAAAAAATAAACACGCTTTTAAAAATGTTATTTCAAATGCGAGTTTTGGTCTTTGTTCTCAAATAGTCAAATATTTTACCCCACAGGTTTTAGAGTCAAGTTCAAACAATTTCTTCTACTTTACGTCTGCTTTCAACTTTTCAACATTTTCAAGCAAATATCCACTCTCTCCCTCGTTGACCCAGACTAACACTCACCCACCTCAACATATACATACATATTCTTCTGCTTATACACCATTTCCAATCCGATGATCCTTCCTTTCTTCCCTTTATCTCTGTTTCTTGAACAGTGATATATGTAAGTGATTTTGCTTTCATCATTTCATAGTGAATATTGCGAAATTCTGCGTGTTTTTATTGATTTAAGTTACATGAATATAATCTTTCTGAAAGTCCCAGAAGAAATTGTTCCGAGATAATTATGTCTGATGACTTCTTATGATGCTTTCAGATTTTTGTAAATGAAATTATGGAGCCCCAAAAGAGGAAGTCATTATTTTGCAATTGCTTTCCATCAGCACTGCTGCTTTCTGCTGTTCTCTTTATTGGGAGTGCATACATAGTCACTGATTATAAAGAGGTATTTTTCGTATTTTTTTCCATCTCTATAACCTCAATTATTTTCTCAACCTTTGGTGTTTTTCATTGCTGGTTTTGTCTTATATTGAACTTATCATAATTCCTTAGTTACTTTTATTGAAAATTTAGATATGAGGAAATAAATGTTGTTCTTTGTAAAATCCCGATTTAAACAAATAAGTTTGTCCCCTCTACACCCCTAATGACTTGGTTTCTAGATGAGTTGGTTTAACATGATATATCAAGAGTACAATATATAGGTTGTAGTTCAAGTCTCTTGACCATACATTTATACGCATATGCATGTATCAAGCCTATGAGGGGCGTTTTCCCCTCTCCAGACCCAACAACTTAAACTTTTAGATTAGGTGATTCAACTGTACTCAGTGCTTCAAATTTTTCAGAAAGAAGTTATATGTTGTCATTTTCCCTTGAGTTCGTTGCTGCTACAATCTCAAAAATGAATTAGAATAATGAATGATTGAATTTATTTTTCCGTGCAGAGGTTTTTGGGGGGTCAAATGCTTTACAATATAAAGGCCACAAAATCTAAGATGTGTGAGGTTTGTACAAGTTTTTGGCAGTTCTTCATTTATTAATTCCTGCAGCTATTTAGTGTGTTATCTTCAGTCCTGACCATGAAAAAAATTGTGCTTATATGCTGCCATTTGCGTTGTTTTACTCCATTTAGAATCAGTGCAGACCTGAAGGAAGTGAGACCTTGCCTAAAGGGATTGTTTCTATAACTACTGATTTGGAGATGCGGCCACTGTGGGGTCGTCCAAAGAAGGTATGAATCCTTTCTCATCAATGTAAAAAGTACTAGTTTGGACGTTCATCATACAAAATCAAGAAGGGTTGTTTCCTTTTTAATAAAACTGTGATCTTTTCCCTATTTCTGACTATAATGCCAATTGCATTAATCAATACATTGGCTGCGGCATAATTCCATTTCCAACAGTCTTTTATTGTATCCCGTCTTGTTTAAAGGGGATCTGAATTTCTCGGTTTTCTACATAGACTGTGTTTCATTTGATTCATCCAATCAACATCTTTTTTATTTTGTATTCCAACTTTAGAAGTCCAGGTCACCAATGAACCTGTTGGCAATTGCAGTTGGAATAAAGCAGAAACAAAATGTAAATGAAATGATTAAAAAGGTGAGGACATGATATTTAAAACCCTGTTTTTATTGTTTATATAAACTTCTTGGGTTTACATACTTATCTTATTTTCAGTTTCCATTGACCGATTTTGCCATCATGCTTTTCCATTATGATGGTAACGTGGATCGCTGGAAAGAGTTAGAATGGAGCAATTATGCCACACATGTTTCTGCTATTAACCAAACTAAGTGGTGCTAATTCTTCGCCTCTAATTTAAGCTAGTTTTACACAATTTCAGACGTACCTCGAGATATCTCGTGCACTTAACCATCGTACTTGTTCCTTTTGATTTAGGTGGTTTGCCAAGAGGTTCTTACATCCAGATGTTGTTGCACGGTATGCCTATATTTTCCTTTGGGATGAAGATCTTGGAGTTGAAAACTTCCACGTTGGGAGGTATATTTTAATATCCGTGAGTTCATAAGTGATGAATAATTCACCTACACGCATGACAATAATTACATGGCAGTTCCTTAGTTATAATTTATTGTATTCGAAGTAGATAAGTTCAGAAGTGTTAATGAAGATTAAACCAAATAGTTTATCCATTTCCAGAAGTTGGATATTATCACATTCAGAAATACACAATTGATTTTCCCAATGTTTCTTGTAGATATCTCTCAATTATTAAAGAGGAAGGGCTTCAGATTTCACAGCCAGCAATTGATCCTGAAAAATCAGATGTCCATTACAAATTTACGGCACGAGAGTTAAACTCGACAGTACACAGGTATTTCCTTACATAAAGCTTATCGGTTTTGTAATTATTATTGTTAATTGAGTATTTTGCATTCTTAACCTAAAGTTTATATATTCTGGCTATTTTCTGCTGCCAGAAGGACTATAAACTTGCGTGGTCCAGGCAGGCGGTGCTATGAAGATAGCACCAGTCCTCCATGCACGGGGTGAGTTCATTCGTAGAAATCCATATTAATGCAGGGATCATGTTTCTCCATCATAAATTTTCGTAATTGGTTAGGATCATGATAAATTTTATAGTTAATACAGGTTTGTGGAGATGATGGCTCCTGTTTTCTCAAGGGAATCATGGCGTTGTGCTTGGTACATGATTCAGGTGTGGCATTATTTTATACTTGTGTTACTCAATATTTGGTGTTCGTTTTAGTTTATTGTCTTAATTGGTGATATATTATAAACAATATGATTGTTATTTCCTATGTTGTTTAACAGAATGACCTTGTCCATGCATGGGGCCTCGACTTCCAGCTTGGTTACTGTGCACAGGTTTGCCATTTTAGAAGGCAATATCTTTTTTCTGTGCATTCTCCAATAATATTTTACAGTTGTGTGAATATGCTTCTTATAGGGAAATCGAATGGCAAATATTGGGATTGTCGACTCTGAGTACATAGTCCACTTTGGTCTACCCACTCTTGGAGGTTTGGCATCAGACAAGGTACATAAGATGAGTACAATTTTTTCATCCCAAAAGAACATATCGAGTCTGTATTATGTCTTTTCAGTTTCTATAGTACAATTTCTCACTAAGGAATAAGTCATTTAGATTAGTTTGTTATAACTTTAGGGTGAATTCTATTACAATTTTTACTGAAACATACGAACCCTATCCTATTCTAGTCTGGTGATAAGGCCTTGTCTTAATACGATAATACAATTTTATATCGACTGATACAGGCTAACGGTGAAGACAAAGGCCAATTGTCTATAAATAAAGTGTTGCCTGACCAAGGGCAAAAGGTTTGGATCAGATACTTTTTGATGTGACAATAATGAACTGTTTTTTCTTACAAATGTTTACAGTTTTCTACCAATACCTTACAGGTACCATCTGAAACAGATCAATCTGATGGTAGAAATGCTGTAAGTCTATGTTCATTTTTTTTTCTTTCTAACTATGCTTTAGTTGCTTATGCCATTACCAAAGGAAGAAAACCGAAAAATAATATAAGATCTCATTTATTATATTATCCTATTCCGTCTAGAACTGCATGTCATTTGGACAATTTGAGTTGACTCTCATGTGTGCCTTTTGCAGGTACGAAAGGAGTCCTATATTGAATTAGAGAACTTTAAGAATAGATGGAAGAAGGCTGTAAGAGAAGATGAATGTTGGGTAGATCCCTTTCAGCAGCCAGTAAAGCAGAAGTGAGGGCAAAAGAATTTACTGTATAGATATAGGTTTTTACTTCAAAGAAAGCAGAAGAAAATATTTCTTTGGTTCAAATAATATTCTTTACAATAAGTCGAATTCTGTTTGACAATATAAAAATGTAAATCCTCAACATTTGATTACTTGTTGAATTCTAGTAATGAAAATAACCTTTCCCATAAGTTGTATTAAATACTTTTTCTTTTGCTTACAATTGTAGCAATGATTTTTCCTATTTCTTCACTGCAATCTTCCTGCACATGATGTCCTGCCTGAAGAAGTAACAGAATAGACACTTAGACCTAGAGAACTAAGACAGAAAAAATTATAATTCTTACAATACAGCAACAAACTGAAATTCAGGGTCATCTGTATGAATTTTTTTGGCTACACGTTGGTCATTGTTACTTTACTAGAAGATCTAAAGTGACTAAATTCCTAGTAATAATCATAACATATTAGTTTTAATAGGGTCCACATTGCACCATTATTACAATAAATTCGAGAATTAAGCTTGTTTGCCTAACCATAAGAAAAAGTCACTACTTTTTACTAGACATAGCCTAGCATGCTTCATATCATGCGGTTATCTGCAGCCACAGGAGCTAGGTATAATCTCTCTCGGAGAACAAAAATAAGGGACAGAGTATTATTACCGTGGGAAGATTGATTAACCGATGATTGGATTCTTTGCAGAAATCTTCCACCCCATCATAACTTAACCAGCGGTCTCTTTCACCCCAGCATATAGTCGTTTGAACTTTCCAATTTTCATCCATTAGCATCTTCCTCATCTCTTCAACGTACGTCTACAAATTAAATAGCATGAAACTCTGAAAAATAGAAATGAAGTTTTTGGAAAAAGAGATGAGATTTCAGTTAAAACTTAAAACAAGCAACGTGATCAAGAAAAGGAATTATGAAGCATACCAGGAAAATGTCAATTTCTATCCCTAGAGCTGACACAAGAAAAGATAGAATTTCTCTACTTCTCATATAATTTTACTACTTTCATGTTCTGAATAAATGAGAAAAGATGGCAGTACTTATCTTTTAAACCCTTATCCATATAATGACAACATAATGAAGAAAAAAAATCTTCTATTATTTCATCTCCTATAACTTCAAATTCATCTATCAGTATTTTATGAACCCTCCAACCCCAACATCCACTACAGCACAATGATGAAACAGAACAAGTTGTAAAAGAAGGCAAGGTAAAGAAGAAGATAAAGGAATGACACGAAGAAAGATTAGCAAATTGGATAGGTATCTCTTCATGGTAAGCACCAGAGATGCTGAGAAACATCTAATTAAATCATGCTTATTGGAACTGATTGAACTCATCGTGCAGTTGAGTATTAAAAAATGCTGGTTTTATGAACAGAGGTGTCACAGATTTGGGAATAGTACATGATGCTAGCTAATTCAACTCCAGTTTGTAGTAGTAAACAAACTTACAAAAAATAAGATTTGACATAAACAAGGTCGGGGTCCAGGGAAGGAACAAGAAGTAAACCAAATACAGTACAAATCAATCTACCATACATTTCATGCTCGGGATCAAAAGTAGACCTAAGTAAGGTGTCAATAGCTCGTGTTGTTTTAAGTAGTATCTCACATCAAGGACATGTCTGAGATTTACCAGCAAAGTTGGCTTCCCTAAGCAATGATCTTCAAATTCTTAACAAAGTAATGTAATCTTCCAGAATAAGTTAGCCCGATTCTCCCAGTGTTTGAAAACACCAACAGCTGGCTCAAGGACACTGCATATTCAAGCAACATCTCGCTGACTAGAATCATTGCCTACCTCACTTTATCCTCTATCTACTTTGAATAGTAAATTTGAAAATATAATGAGGCTTCACCACGATTTTCCTGATGCCTGTAACAATTATTGCACACTCAATAGACTATCAAGCATGCAACTCCATTATACTTTATGCCTAAGGGGGTCGCTGTTATCTGTGTTCATAATAAACTGGCAGTGTCCACAATCAACCCTCCAAAGTTAGGTGAATTTTAAGAGGGGGAAAAATATGCATTTATTCTGTAGAGCTGACATGCTCCTTCCCAGTAATTAGGACAGAAAATAAGTATTAACAATAAAAGATCTTGGACTGGATATTATAGCTTAGTTGATTCCCTAACATGCACCTGAACAAATATTGCAAAAAATCATGCACCTTAAGGTTATACCCGTTAACTGAACATAACTTCCCAAACCAGAAGAGAAAGGAAAGATAGGCAGAGAAATTGCACCTTAAGTTCCTTTTTCATTGCTCTACTGATTGCATTCAGTGCAAATCCAGCCGAACCAGATGTGAGATAAGGTCTTCTGTAAACCATTGCAACTTCTTCCTTCATTTTGTAAGGACCGCCACTTAACAAGGCTTTATCACTTGCTCTTAAAGGATCCTGATTCAGAAGCAACCATCTATTGGAATGGAAATTTAATAATTAACAAGCTTCGCAGATATAAATGCAAGTGATATTCTTGATTTTCTCACCTGAGAAAAAATCTCCCCCAATAAAAAGTTGCTGAATATAGATAGTGTTGATGGCAGGTTGGCATGTTTTACAGTCAGCTTTATCGAAGATGAAAAGAATATTAGGCAATTTAGATAGCCATGGAAACTCATACACATTATATTGATATGCTGTTGCTACATGGATACTAAATCACTTAACAGTTTAGCCCTTCTTTGATGCTCATTAAAAAGTGTTTTTTAGGGGAAAATGAGTTTTGAAATAGTGATTTTTTCGAAGAATGTGTGTTAAAAAGTAAGGAAAAGTTTTGGGTTTTCATGCAAAATATTTTATTGTGAGAATGTATGGTTGAAATTGAGTTTTAGAAAAAAAAAAAAAAAAAAACATTTTTGGAGAATGGTAGACAAACAGGAGCTTAATAAAATTGCTCAGCTGTACGAGTTTTCACAGTAAATGCAGCAGCAAAGGGAATTCTGTTATCTGATTCTTGACAACGACATATCATCTTTTAAGATATACAAAGGGCTCAACCAACATTCTCTTACCAGAGTAATATGTGTTTCATGAAACCTCTTGGCTAAGCGATCAATATGGAACAAAATCAATGATTCAAGTGTGTTCTTGAGCATACAATTATAGCAAGTCTCAAAGTTCCATCATGATCAATCTCAAGGATGTGTAAAATCCTCAATAATTTAAGATGTTATGTGTTTTTCTAATCAACCAATATCTCGATTATCCAAAACTACTAGGAATAATTACCATATCCATATTGGTAATGATTCAATCTAATCATACCGGAGGATTTAGAAGAATGAGATTGTTAAGCTTGTCCTGGTGACTGCTAGCATATTTGACCACAACTGGTGAAAAGTATCCCTATAAAAGAACAGTATAAGCTAACACTCTTCGAAATTACTGGCCAGATGACAAATAACTTTGGAAGTATGGTTATAGATCCAGATTCAAGATGGCATGTACCTGGACCACAAGAGTAACCTTATCTTTTGAGAGTTCATTGATAACAGATTCCAAGGATGACACATATTCTGCAAGCCAAAAGGCAACTTTTAGCATTATAGTAGATATTTTTCTTTAATAGTGACATGATAACTAATTAAAATCTTATGTGGCAGAAAATACCACTCAAAGTGTAGTCAAAACCATATTTCGGTTGAGGTTTATCTGAAAATCCAAATCCTGTAAGAACAAGGAAGGCCAAGAGAATTTAATAATGATAGCTTCAATTCAGCTTATGCCGCAAAAAAAAAAAAAAAAAAGATTAAATTTTAGAAAAATTACTGGAACGGTACTTCATGAACGATAGATAATTTATGCCACGACCAGGACAGCATTAAGCAAAAAACTAATTACTTAAAACTGAAACATAACGGAAGTACTCATTTTTGTTTGTGTGATTTACAGAAACTATGAAAATAACTGTAATTTGTAGTAAGAAGAGGAAGCTTAAGCATACCTAGCCAATCAAAAGCAACAGCATGATAATTCTTTGAGAGAATCGGTAGAACTTTGCGATAAGAATAAGCCTATAACAGAAAGAAAAAGTATATTTTCAGGTACTACTCATTATGAAAATCTATAATGGACTGGAAAAGTTCCCTTAATGCTGCTCTATTTGAAGCAGTAATATATCAAAAAAGCTAAAAGCTAATTATATCCTATGCTAAAGAAACTGATATTTCTGACATCTGAACTTGTAACTCAATGTTAACAGATCTTAAAATATTCCCATTTAGATCCATTGGAAAGAAAATTTTGATTAAGTTGTAAGTTTTATCAAAAATCAGAAAAATTTAGATTTCAGTACCACTGAATAATGGAGAAGAAAACATGCATTTTCTTGTAGGATTTAAATGTGCTTTCGTATCTCCAAATGAATAATCATGTAGTGGGAAGGAGTAAATTATTCAACAACTACCAAAGGAAGAAGAAAGTTAATATGATTCCGACTTTTCAACTTGACTACATATATATCTTGTTAAGGGGCTGCATATATACCTTGTTTTCATTGATGAAAAAGCTAAGATTCACCTGTGAAGGGAAACCATGAATCAGTATGACTGGTGGATTTTCAGGACTTCCGCTTTCTACACGAAACCATCTATTGCACAAAATGAGCATGTTTCAATTCATAGCCCTGCAAATAATCCGTCCTCAATATCTGAATAACATTGATTGCTAACCCATTTATTAAGGACATGTTTGATGCGCAGCATTAAACCGGTCTACAAATACAATGGACAAGATATAACTTTCTTTTTTCTCAAATATACTTTCCAGGACTCTACAATCTACCTTACTGAATATGTCATAGTTGTTATTGTAATGCTTGTTGTCCCGAGAAAATCAGTCTTTAATAGAAGTCTCAATTTTGATTACCTAAAAAGATCAGATGTGGCCTGTGAAGAACCACCCATCGCAAGTCCGAAGATTGGATCCTTTGCTTTCTCTCCAGTACCACCAACGGGATGGGCTTTCATCTGAATACAACATCCCATCAATAAGTAGCAATTTTGTCTTCATATCAAACAGAAGTACAATTAACATACTATCATTCCTTGCTTGAACCATTCATCAGCAGGGCTCGGTTCATCAGAATACTTCCCTGTCAAAAATTTCCCTTTAATTTCAGAAAAATTATTATTAAAATTTCTATTCAACAACACGTGGTTAAAGGTGGCCGGGGTGGGGAATTAATCTTAGTTTCAAACCTCCACTGAAAGAAAACCCATCTCCAACTGAAACAGGAGCATCCAACAAATAATCCTACAGTGTCAATTAAACATCAGAATCATAATGAAGAAAGAAACCCATTATTCAGAAATTATATCTACCTCGTTAGAATTACTGCTTGAATGGCAACGGAATCGGTATGGTTTCTTATTCGTGAAAAATGGGAGCTTCGATATGAGAGGGCGAGGGCGAATATCTACTGGAAATGCTAGCAGAAAATGGAATTGAAGTGATGAAGAGGAGAATGAGATTGCCATGGAAAGGATTCAAAGGAAGTAAAATGGTTTTCCAAAAAGAATGGCAGTTATGACCGTTGGTTTATTAGGTAGAAATATGGTACTGAAAATTGAAGGCAGCTATGTTTTATGATGGATAGGATTTTTCTGGTTCTCATTTCTCACAAATGCTGTGCATATCAAATCTTCGTATTTAGCCTCCGTTTGGTAGGCATTTAAATGAAAAAAAAGAGTCATTGGGCTCATATTCTAACCAATTTCTTTGACTTTTTATCTCTATGGTGCGTCCCAAATTGGTCCGGTCACATTTTTTCTGTAAACTTTCATTTTAATGCCTACCAAATGAAGGCTTAATTCACGTTTGGTATCAACTATCAAGTATTAGACAAGACAAGACTCGACCATATGACGAATAGGGCTTTGACTTTCGGGGAAGGATTCAAGGTTCTCATTAAGGAGTGCTAAGATTTAAAAATTAAGCCCTGTTTGGTACACATTATTTTTTTCATTCTTATTCTTCTACTCATTTTCAACCACACATTCTTCAATAAAATGATATTTTACATCACATCAATAATTTTTCCTTCTTTTTCAATCACACATTCTCCGTCAATCTATTATTCCAGAATACATTCTTCCAAAATAATGTGGTTCAAACACACCCTAAATAAAACCATAATAATAATAATAACAACAATAATAAAACAATATAATCTTCTTCCCTCAACCCAAAACCCAAAATCAAAGATAATAATCTCTTCCAACCACCTACTACAGGCCACAGTCACCAACCACGGCCACCACTATCCACCCCAATAACAATCGCCTCAATACTACAGATTCAATTTCCATCACAGCAAGAAGCACACTTTACCTTCAAAAAAAATCAATGCATCATTTGGTTTTAGAACTTTTCAATTTAATTCAACACCGAACAATAGAGTTAACTATTTCTATACACATGGAACTTTAGGTTATGTCACGTTTCACTCATTATACTTCAACTTGCATTCCATTACTGAACTTTATAAAATCAATCCTTCTACTCGTACAGAAGGAAAGTGGCTAGAAAATGGCTAGATCTCTCACAACAACGGGGTGGGTGGTTTTTTTTTTTTTTTTNTAGGTTATGTCACGTTTCACTCATTATACTTCAACTTGCATTCCATTACTGAACTTTATAAAATCAATCCTTCTACTCGTACAGAAGGAAAGTGGCTAGAAAATGGCTAGATCTCTCACAACAACGGGGTGGGTGGTTTTTTTTTTTTTTTTCTAATATATTACTCACATGAGGCCCACCCATGTGAGTTTCTGGCCAATTTATGTGGTCTTATAAAATTACACTCCATTACTCACAGTTAAACTTCCGTCTTTGATGATTGCGCATATGGATAACGGACTTTACATTTGGCAGTTAAATCAACACAACAAAAAAATGAATTGTCAGCTCAGATTTCTCAAACACTCCTTACCCATTTTCACTTTATAATCGTCAATTTGGGGAACGCAAGCCGCCAAAATTGAATCCCAGATTCCCTTTGAACCCTAACCCCTAAATTGATTTTACCACACAATCGGACCGCGAAGCTTAATTCTTGCAGCCGTTCACATGGAAACGAGTCTTCCAAAGCAAGATCAGCAAGAGCAGATGCTAGGGAACGTGTTGAAACATCATATTTTTGAAAGTTGCATGAACCCGAGGAGTATGGGTAGTGTAGATGGTGATTTTCGTGCAGGTGTTGTTTCTGGTTTGGCGATGTAGTTAGGAAACTTCTTGTGCTGGTGTGGACGGTGTTTTTAAACTGGTTTTTGAAGTGTGGATGGTGTTTTTTATGCTAGCATTGTTGCAGCAAGAGCAGATGTAGTTTTTTGAAGGCAGCAACTGGGTTATTGCTGGTCTTTTGATGTACACATTATAATTCCATAAAAGGAAACTGGTGCTTAATTTTATTTAAAATCCTGGTTATAGATATCTAGTGCATTAAGTTGTGATTGATAAGTAGTTCTTGCTTTTGTCGCCGCTGTTTGGAGTCTTTAAATTCAAATCAAAGCACAGCTAACATTGAAGAATTTATGCTGATGATGTTGGTCCTGCATTCAAGGTCGATTATTAATTTATTTTTTTCTATTTATACTCCCAGTTGAATACTACTGCTTCAAGCTTCAGGTTGTGTTAAATTTTAGGATTTTTA
>CAIGRO010007793.1:0-12343 GCA_903798355.1 Fraxinus baroniana
AAATACACATTGAGGGTCGGACCTGTTGAAAATAGTACATCCAATCAAAAAACACTATGACCAAAATCATGCTAGAATTACATTGTCCTTTCTCTTTACTACAAAAGATGGTTTACAAACACGATCAAAATCCTCCCCAAAACTGGGAAACTGCTAAGATTTTGGGAAATCCCATTGTTGGCTTTTAAATTCGAATTTTTAGGCCAACAACTTGGACCATCCGTGACAATACATACCAAAACAACGAGCACAAAATGTATGAGGAAAATGGGAGAGAAAGGAGACTATTATTCATTTTTAAAACTCAGACGTTCGGCTCACTACTCGGACGTTCGGATTGGCAGAGCTTGGTTTAGGCAAAAATTTTGTCAAATAGAACAAGGTGTCCGGACAGTCCGTTTGATTCGTACATGTCCCTTTTTTTAATCAAGTATAAAATAAAGGATAATATTACATGTACACCCTTTTTTTATCTAATATTTTACCTACACTTACAATATGGTGTGTGGATCATACATTTGAGAGTTTTTTATTCATGCGGGCCCGCACACATGTGATAGGGTATAACATTTTTGGTACATCATTTTCGTTACAAATAGAATTATCCTAAAATAAATAATCACACATAAAAACATGTATGAACACATATTGGATATGCACTTCGAATTCATCAATAATGCCTTAATTTCTTCGAATATGTGAGAATCGATCAAGTGCTAGAGGTTTAGTGAAGATATTGGCTAATTAATTTTCCTTGTTCACAAATTCTAACACAAATCTCTCTTTTGTGCGTGATCTCTTAGAAAGTGATATCCAATTTCAATATACTTAGCTCGAGAGTGCAAAATAAGATTTTTAGACAAGTTTATAGCATTAGTGTTATCACACATGATTATAGCCCAATAATAAATAATCAAGAGGGGGTGAATTAGTTTGCAAATTTTTTTTGAAAAATTAATCTAAATTCAAGTAATTAAAGATTAAACAGATTAATTCAAATAATAAGCATAAATATAAAAGCGATAAGTGAAAGTGAAAGATGATGCAAACAATATAATTGTGAAGGTTCGATCTAAAACAATGATTTATGTCCTCTGTTACGAAACTCTCCGACACGAGCAAGATCTTTTCACTATGTTGATTGACTTATGGTGTAATTCAACCCTTTAAAACGCTTCCGGTGACTTACAAACAAGAAGCACCATCATTATACATGTTGAGTTTTACGGACCTCAACATGACCCACTATTGAGTTTTCACGGGACCTCAATATGACTCACACGGTGACTTACAACAAGAAGCACTGATCCTTATACAATTTGATATTTACGAGATTTCAACACGACCCACACTTTATCAAAGTGATTTTACAATGAAATTCTTCTCTTGATAAATAATACAAACAAGTTAAGTACTAAAAGAGACTAACAATTCAATGAATAGTAATAAACGATAGCTCAAGTGTTAGATGAAAAACTTTGATGAGTATGATAAATAAAAATTAGATTCTATCAATCAAAGTATTTCAATCAGAAGATGAAGAAAAAATAAATGCAATATAGGTTCAAACATCTTCTCAAGTTATACTCTCTTTTAGTGAAAATTGTAATAAAGTACTAAGTGAGAAATGAGAAACTTTGATGAATATGATGATTTTACAACTTTGATTCAATCAATCAAAGTTTTTTATATGAAGAAGTAGAAAAGTTTATGCAATTTAAATGTAAAGATCTTTTTTTAAAAAATATATTTCTCTTTTAAAATTGATATAAATAAGTTAAGTACAAATAGAAGTGAAAAATTTTGATGAGAGAAATGATTCTAGTTTTTGTGTGAATGCAAAGTGAAGTGATATTTATAGCACTCAAAATGCTTAAAATTCTGGCAAATTGAACGACCCATCCAAACGTTCGCGTTGACTTTGATTTTTTTTTTTTATTTTTTTTTTTTTGAAAAATGTAAGCTTTTGAAGGATTAAATAACATTGTAAAAAGTTTAAATATCAAGTTGAAATTCTTACCCTTTGAAAAATAAGTTTTTTTTAATGCAAATATTTTATGAAATAATCTTTTCGTGCATAAAACAATTTATGATAATGATGAAATCAATCATAGGTCAATAATGATAGGTAAATGATCAAATAACAAATGATAATCACTAAAAGTTTCTTTCATCCATAACACTTGAGCACAACAAATAGTGGCTGAGATATATTCGACTTCGTGGTAGACAATGCAACGAAATTTTGTTTCTTACTAAATCATAACACAAGTGCAAAGCCTAGAAAATGACATGTTCCACTAGTGCTTTTACGATCAATTGTGCAACCTGCCCAATCGGCATCCGAATAACTAAGTAGATCAATATGAGTGCCCTTTGGATTCCAAAGCCCTAAGGTTATAGTACCATGAAGATATCTAAAAATTCTTTTTAAGACACTAAGGTGTGATTCTTTAGGATTTGATTGAAATCTAGCACATAAACACACAATAAATATAATATCATGTCCACTTGTGGTTAAGTAAAGAAGGGGTCCGATCATACCTCAATATTTTGTTATTTCAACAGAAGTACCTATCATCTTCGTTCAATTTTAATGATGTACTCATGGGAAGTTCATTGGCTTCAAGTCATCCATCTCAAACCCCTTGAATATGTCCAATATATACTTATTTTGATTGATGAACATTCCATCACAAGTTTGCTTAATTTGTAGACAAATGAAGAATTTAAGTTCTCCCATCATCCTCATTTCAAAATCCATACTCATTCATTTTGAAAATTCTTCACAAAGATAGATATTTGTTGCACCAAATATAATATCATCAATATAAATTTGAAAAACAATCATATCATTCTTTTGAGTTTTGACGAAAGGAGTAATATTCACTATTCCTATTGAAAAGAATTTGAAAATAGAAATTTGCTCAATGTTTTCATATCAAGCTCTAGGAGCTTGGTTTAAACCATAAATAGCATTTCTAAGTTTAAAAATATAGTTCAGATACTTGTGATCTTTAAAATCGGAGGGTTGCTCAACAAAGACTTCTTCTTGAATAAAATCATTTAAAAATGCAATTTTGACATCCATTTGGTAAAGAGTAAATCCTTTGTGATAGGCAAATGCAAGAAGTATGCGAATAAATTCTAATCTAGCAATTGGTGCAAATGTTTCCTCAAAATCGATACCTTCTTCTCTATTGTAACATTTGGCTACTAATCTAGTTTTGTTACGCACAATTATCCTATATTCACTTTGTTTATTTCTAAAAATCCATTTAATACCAATGACGATTTGATCATTTGGTCTAGTGACTAAATCTCAAACATGATTTCTTTCAAATTGATTTAATTATTCTTGCATAGCTAGAATCCAAAATTCATTAAAATCGACTTCTTTGAATTTTTTTTGATTCAATATGCGAAATGAAAGCACAACTATTAGATGCTTTTTAGTAGAAACTCATTTGGATGGATCACCAATAATTAGTTCTTTTGGATGAGAATGAACGAGTCTCCATTCTTTTGGTAGAGAATGATCATTTTGTACTTCAGTAGGCTCTAGTTCACTTTGTTTAACATTTGCTTCTTCCTTGTGTTCATCTTTTGGATCTTCCTTATTTTGTTCTTGAATAATCATTTGCTCGAAAAGAATTTCCAACCCTACATCATTAGCAATACATTTCTCACGATTAAGAAGATTAGTTTCATCAAAAGTAACATCCATGGATTCTTCGACGACTAGAGTTCTTTTATTAACGATTTTATAAACTTTGCTAGTTGATGAATATTTTAGAAAGATTCCAATATTAGATTTTGAATTAATTTTTTCCAAATTTTCTTTTGTATTCAAAACAAAGCATTTGCAACTAAAAACTTTGAAATAATCGATATTTGGAATTCTATTTTTCCAAAGGTAATAGAGGATGTTAGTTTTCTTTCGACTAAATGAAACTCTATTAATAATATAGCAAGCTATGTTAACGATTTCGACCCAAAAGTATTTTGGCATGCTATTTTCATTTAACATAGTCTTAGTCATTTCTTGCAACGTGCGTTTCTTTTCTATTGCACCATTTTGTAAGGAGTTTTATGAGCGAGAACTTATGTTCATATCCATTTTCATTACAAAAATTATCAAAAGCAATATTATCAAATTCTCCTCCATGATCACTCCTATTAGTTGTAACACAGTAACTTTAAGATTTAAGAATAGAACTCAAGTGAATCTAAAAAAGTCATCGACAATGACAAGGCATAATGTTTCCACCCAAGCACAGGTTTCAGAAGATCCAAAAAGATCTATATGGAGTAGTTGAAGTAGTTTTGTAGTCGAAAAATATAGTTTAGGTTTAAAAGAGTTTTTCACTTGTTTACCAAATTGACAAGCATCACAAATTTTATCTTTATCAAACTTTAAATTTGGCAAATATTTGACAAAACAATTTTTAAAATTTTTTTAGAGAAGATCCATACTAATATGATCTCCTATGTCACAACCAAGTATCATCATTTAAACTTGATAAAAAAATTCCATTACTTTCAAATTTGATATTTATGATATAAATATTTTTGTTTAGGCTACCTATAAATATATTTCTTTTGATGTAGCATCCTTAATAAGGTTATTAGAATAATCGAATTTAATATGATAACATTTATCACATAATTAACTAATGCTAAGCAAACCATGTTGGGCGTTATCTAGCAATAAAACATTTTCAATTGAAGGAGAAGAATGATTACCAGTGTTTCTAATTCCAATAATTCTTCCTTTATCATTATCCTCGAATGTGACATGACCTACATCTTTTTTTTTTTTAATTTGATAGTAACATTCTATCTCCAGTCATGTGCTTTGAGAAATCATTATCCAAGAACCATTTGCTCTTCATCTTCCTTGGTACCTAAAAAAAATAATTTAATTTTTTATTTTTGATACCCATACAAGTTTGGGGTCATTGGTAGTTAGTTTTAGTGGATTCTTGAGTCCACTTATTCTTACTTGCAAAGTATGGTCTCTTTTTTATTAGAAAATTTTAAGCAATATGTCCATCTTTGTTACAAAAGCTACATGTAATTTTTGAATGAGTGTTTGAAATTTTGACAAATAGATTTTTGTTTTAAGAATGGTTTATATCAAACTCTTCCTTTATCAAAAACACTTTTGAACACCAAGCATTAAGTCAAAATTCTTCTTACCTAAAGTAAATTTACAAATAATCTTAGTTAAATCTTTAACTTTTTCTTTCAAAGAAGATTTTCTTTAATCAATAAGTCATAATCAACATTTTTCTTTTGAGTTTCTAAAATTTTCTTCATTTCATTTTTCAACAATTAGTGTTTCCTTTTAATAATGGAATGATATAGAGAAAGTTTTTCAAATTCCTCGAGCATTTCATCATAGAAGGTAGATAAATTATCATATAAATATTTTTCAATAGAGTTTACCTCATCTTCGATTGCCATTAAACACATATTGGTAATTTTTTTTTTACTATCATTTCCATTGTGATCATCATTGTCGCTTTCATCCTTAATTGCTTAGAGTGCCTTTTTTATACTCTTCTTTTTTGGGCCGATTCTTTTGTGATTGAGTTTATCACAATCATAAAAATGATTTTATTGCTTCTTTCTTCACCCATTTCTTCCGTACTTTGGAATCTCCAATTATTTAGAAAATCTTTCCAAATTTTTGACAAGAATGACTAGATCATCGAGATCTTCATCACTCATATTTTCACTTGTAGTTCCTTCGTCAATTTTCGATTTAAAAGCAATTTGGCGCTTAGGAGCCTCCTTTGATTCATCTTTGTTTTCCTTGTTTTCTCCTTAGTTTCGACGTTGTTGAGCTCGTAAGCCATCAAGGTTCCATAAAATTCTTCCAATGGATATGAGTTGTTATCTTTGGTATTCTTTATCAACATCCTTAATGAGCACCAATCTTCCGATACTAAACTAACAATTTTATTTAAAAGCTTGCCATTAGTAAATTTGCGATCAAATCCTTTGAGGTCATTAACAATATCGGTGAAACAAGTAATCATGTCAATAAATATGTTCATCTTGTTTCATGAAGAAGTTTTCAATTTTGTTAACAAAGAGATTAATCTTGGTTTTATTTACTTTACTAATGCCAACATGAGTAACTTCTAATGCATGCCAAATATCATATGCGGAATCACATGTGCAATACGATTAAGTTCACTCCAATCTAAAATACAATAAAGTAGGTTTTTGACTCTAGCATTCAAGGATAATTTTCTTTTATCATCTTCGTTATACTCATCTCTAAGTTTTGGAATGGTTTGGTTAGGTTTGCGAACAGCTTTAATAATATTGGTAATTTGGTAGGCACGCAAGTACCATATTCAATAACTTTCCAAATAACTATTGATTGAATGTATATCGTCATCATAATTTTTCAATAATTATAATGTGTGTTATCAAAGAAAGGATGACGATTTGTAGAATGCTCTTCAAGATTTTGAAAATTGTGATTAGTCATTACTCAAAATTGTGAAATCTTTAAAAATGATCATATTGCTTTGATACCAATTGATAGCCTAAGAATAAGTAATCAAGAGGGGGTGAATTGGTTATTTAAAAAAATTTGAAAAACTAATTCGAGTTTAAGCAAATTGAAAATGAATAAGTCAATAAAAGAAAATGTACAAGTATGAAAGCAATAAGTAAAAAAGAAGAGAGTGTATAAACGATGTAATTGTGGAGGTTTGATCCCAAATAATTATCTACGTCTTTTGTTACCAAACTCTCTATCACGAAGAAGGCCTTTTCACTATATTTGATTGACTTATAGTGCAATTCAAACCCTTATAATGCTTCCGGTGACACAAAAAGAAGCACCGATCCTTGTACAATATTAATCTTTATGGGACCTCAATATGACCCACAAATTTAAAGATAATCGATTATACAATTTGAAACTTCTCTCTTAATAAATGATATGATCAAATTAAGTACAAAAAGATAAATATGTTATTACTTTAATGGATAGTAATGAATGAAATTCAACTGTTATGTGAGAAAAAATTTGATGAGATGAATGATTTTTGAAGGTTTATTCAATCAAAGGTTTTTCAAAATAAATGATTTGATAAAGAAAGATAAGATAAGATATATCATCAATATAATTTGGCTCGAGAATATCTCAGTTAAATACCCTCAAAAGTGTTGTAGTGAATGCAAAGTAAAATAATATTTATAGTAGTCAAAATGCCAAAAAAAATTATCAATTGAACAATCCATCCAGATGTCCGCATCCTGAACCGGACAACCAAACTAGCCGTTGTTGCGTCGGAAACCAGAACGATTAAAAAATGATCCTTGGGCCAACCGAACGTCCTCTTGGACTTTTTCTGATTTTTTCCTTTTTAATTGTTTTGAAAAATGTAGGCTTTTGAAAGACGTTTTCACTTTATTTTCAAGGTAAGTAACATTGTAAAAATTTTAAATATCAAGTCGAAATACTTACCTTTTGAAAAATAATTTTTATGCAAATGTTTTTATGAAATGATTTTTCTCGTGCATAAAAATTCATTCATTGAGCTTTTAATGATTAATTGCTAAGGATTAAAGGATTTTACCTTTACATATGAATCTGAAACATCTAAATCTAATATTTTCGATATTTGACTATAGAATTGCTTTGTCTTTGAGTGATTTGGTGTGAATGCTCGGCTTCCATCTCGATTAATATATTGTCCAATGTGAATCTTTTGGTAGTGATCTTTCTGTCTCCAACTTTGCAACTATAGGTATGAAAACTCGAATTCAATTGTTAAAAATAAAAAATAATTTATTTTTTATAATTAAAACATGAACTCAACCATAGGACAATAATGATAAGGGTGCCATAGACAAATATCACAAGCATTATGGATATTTCTTTGAAGGAAATAAATTGTGTTCCTAGTTTTTCTGTGCATGAATTGTTAATACGTGAAGCACGTAGTGGGAAATTGATGGGGCATTTCGGTATTAGGAAAACCTTAGGAATATTGCATGAGCACTTTTATTGACCTAGAATGAAAATGATGTAAATGACATTTGCAGCAGACAAATTACTTGTAAGAAGGCCAAATCTAAGGTTTTACCATAGGGTTTGTATACACCCTTGTTTTTAGTAAAACATGAGTTGATATTTATATGGACTTTGTATTAGGGCTGCATAAGACTAAAATGGGTAGAGATTTCATACTTGTGGCAGTGGATATGTTTAGTAAGATGACACATTTTGTTCCATTCTTTAGTAGTTGATTTGTTCTTTAGATAAATAGTGTGACTCTATGGTATACTTAGGAGTATTGTGTCTGATATGGGTGTTAAGTTTTTTAACTACTTCTGAAAATTTGTATGGGTTCGTTGGAAATTAAATTGTTGTTTTCTATTACATATCACCCACAAACAGATGGATAGATCGAGGTAGTTAATATATCAATAACTCAATTTTTGCTCATTATAATCAATAAAAATTTGAAAAGTTGGGATGACTGTTTACCATTTGTAGAATTTGCATAAAATAGAGCCATGTATTCTACTACTTATTTTCCTTTTGAAATTGTGTATGGTTTTAATCCACTAACTTCGTTTGATTTAATTCTTTTACCTGTTGATGAAAAATGTAGTTTAGATGGGAAGAAAATTGATGAATTAGTAAGGTCAATTTACGAGAAGGTTCGTCTTCAAATTGAAAAGAAGAATGAAAATTATATTTTTCTAGCTAATGAAGGAAGAAGACTTCGTAACATTTGAACCATGTGATTAGGTTTGGGTATACATGTGGAAAGAACGATTTCTGGTCAAAGAAGGTCCAAATTACATCGTAGAGGAGATGAACGTGTTTCCATCTTTGTGATATTTCTAGGCCCTATAAATAATAAACTCTTGATTCGATTTAGTAGATTGTAGAAGTTGCTGAAAGTTATATTTTCTTTCCATTAGTTATAATTAATAAAATATTCGCTTCATCTGCCAATTTTTTGTTTCCTTTCTTTAAAATCTTGTTCTTATTTATTACTTTATGCAATCTATACTTCATATCGTACCATATCATCTCCTCAAATTCTTAACTAGTGTTATCAGAGCTAAGGTTCAACAGTTCCGCAGAGCAAGAATTTGATTGTTTTAGATTTCTTGTTATCGATGACTACCATGAAGTATGATATTTCGCTGCTGGATCGCAGTACAAGATTTTCGTTGTGGTAAGTAAAGATGAGAGTTTTATTGGCGCAAATAGATTTGGATGATGTTTTGTTGGGATTTGATAGGATGCCTACAACTTGGACAACATAGGAGAAGCAACAGAAGGATCGCAAGGCACTTTCGCAGATTCATCTTCATCTATCTAACAATATTCTTTAGGACGTCTTGAAGAAGAGGACAACAACTACATTGTGGTTAAAATTGGAGCAATTGTGCATGACCAAAAGTCTGACCAGCAAATTGCATCTGAAGCAGCGGTTTTATTCTCATCGTATGGCAGAGGCCGATCATTGGAAGATCATCTAACCGCGTTTAAGGAGATCATCTCTGATGTAGAGAATGACGAAGGGGACTTGGTCTTAATCCTGTTGTGCTTGCTGCCTTCGTTTTCGTCGTTTAGAGATACGAATCTATACAATATGACAAACTCACCATGAAGACGTGTATGATGTCTTGTTCTCAAAGGAGAAGATGAAGTGTATGATTGAAGTTGGTTCCAAATATGAGGAAGCTGTTGTGGTTCACAGTGATCGACAAAGGGACAAGTCGATGGTGAATTTCAGTAATATGGTCTGCTTTTACTGCAAAAAGAAAGGACACATCAAGAGGGATTGCGAGAAGTTACAGGGTAAGAATAATTCAGCTGCAAATCGTGGGAGGTAATCAAATATTTTAAACAAGACAAACGTAGTTGAGGACTATTTGGGTGGAGTAGATGTTTTGACGATTTTTAACGTGGAATCCAAGCCTAATGAGGAGCAGATTTTGGATACAGCTTGTGAGTTTCATATGAGTCACAATCGGGATTTGTTTGAATCATATAAAATAGTGACACAAGGTGTTGTTGTTATGGAAAACGACGAATCTTGTCGACTAGTTGGTATTCAGAGAGTCAGATTGAAGTTGGTGGATGGAATAATTAAAATACTTGGACTGGTTCGACATGTTCCAGACTAGAAAAAGAACATCATCTCACTGAGTGCCCTAGATTCGATAGGGTACACGTTCTCTAGAGCATGAAGAGTTTTGAAGGTCCGAAAGGGTGTTTTTGTTGTATTGGAGGGGCGGAGAAAGTCCCAGTTATACATCTTGTAAGGTTGGGCAGAATCAGTGAAAAGACATCAGCACAGATTTGGTACCGTGGTGGATATACAGTTTGGTACAGTACCACTGGGAGATGGCTCTTGGTTTATTTTGGAAAATACTACTCTATCAAGTTTAGGGGATATGGGTAATTCCGCTTTGCCACCATGGTATGTGGTTCCATTGTATTCAACAGATGAGAGACCATTGGGAATTCGGTGGTTGGGTTCATTTATCCCTATTGGATATGGTGGAAAAGGAAGAGTATTTTTCATGTGTTGGAGAAGTTTGGTTTGGGGTGAAAAGTTCAGTTTGTTCGTTGCAGTCAGACTTATTTTTCCAAGTGGATAAATTATGAAGCTTCATTCGTTGCAGAATTTGTGTCAAGATAGAGATTGTAGGATTTTGTGACCCAAATTAGGTGGAATATTTTGAGTAAATATTTTCTTTATTTTATGTGTTTTATTGGAAAAGTATTATTTCTTTTTATTTCACTTGTTTTATTGGAAAAATATTGGGAAATTTTTTTTTTTTTTATTCCACGTGATTTATTTTTTATCTTGTTTCCATCTTTCTGATATTTCTAGGCCATATAAATAGTAGACTCTTCATTCTGTTTAGTATATTGCATAAGTTGCTGAAATTTGTATTTTCTCTTCATTGGTTGTCATAAATAAAATATTTAGTTCATCCACCATTTTCTTATTTGCTTTCTTTTAAATCTTGTTCTTGTTTATTCATTTGTGTGATCTATACTTCATATCGCGCAATATCACCTCCTCGAATTCCTAACAAGAAAAACATCCGCAATCGAGTGTCCAAAATATACAATGAATTGTGGATTTGATTAAAGAGGAGACATAATAATAAATAAGGCTAATGGATGCAAAGCAGAGGCAATATGGATTCCATAGACTCTAACGGGAATCATCTTGGATTTCACGACACCAAACTTAGCGTGCACACAATTAATTGCTCGATAATTGTCACAAAGCACAAATATCAACGAGACTTTGGAAATTGGACCTATTCATAACTCTCGATATAATGTGGAAAGAATGTTTACTCACAAAAATGACTAAATGCCCCTAAAATCCCTCATGAATAGGATCATTACCTGATAATAGTGCAATTATCACGTTTTTCATCCACTAGTAACTACATTTTCATGATTTATTGGTACCTAAATGTTCTAAGTACACTTATATTTTGATTTAGGTTGCGAATGGACGAATACGGTGGAAATAAGGAGAAACAAGTGAAAGAGGATCAAAATGGAGGAAAGTGAAAGTTTGGGGACTAAAGTACAAATGCTATAAACTTGTTTCCAACCTTGTGATGAATATTCGAGAGTGTTAGAGGTCAATTGGATGAAGGAAGGAGCCAAATNATGGATGAATACGATGGAAATAAGGAGAAACAAGTGAAAGAGGACCAAATGGAGGAAAGTGAAAGTTCAGGGACTAAAGTGCAAATGCTATAAACTTGTTTCCAACCTTGTGATGAATATTCGAGAGTGTTAGAGGTCAATTGGATGAAGGAAGGAGCCAAATGGATGAAACATAGTAAAAACATGATCACAAATCAACTTTCAAGCTGAAAAGTTTCGCACCGATTTTCAGCCTCATATTGAGACCAGTTTTTAACATAGAAAATGATCGAATTTGAAGATGGTCTCTGAATCAAAGTTGTAGTCCTTTGAGTTATCTTTTCAACGCAACTTGAATCAACTCAATCGAACATTAGAAGAGAAAATCATAACCTACACAAGCTGCACGGCGCGTGCCCTAACCAACAAGAGAGGCGCGCGCCTCACACCAAGAAAGCCTCGATTGAGGCTACCCAATTGCCTAAGGCGTGCGCCCAAGCTTCCACTAGGTACGCGCCTCAAGTCAAAATCCAAAATTTTTCATGTTTCCTTGTTTGATTCAATCACTTATGAAAACAACTTTTAACACGTCTTTTGAACCCTAAACTCGAACAGAACGCCTACAATTCATCTCCTATGAGTTTTCTCTCAAGTTTGGCTCAAGAA